>JASDQU011249271.1:5736-17041 GCA_032191745.1 Picea mariana
AAAGGTACCAAAAAATCAAAATGTACAACAACAGGAGAAAAAAGTACCTCAAACTCCTGTAAGTGTTGTTATAAGATCTACCAGGTTAAGTAGACCCTCTAAACGATACTCCCCTTCATTGTATTATTTATTGTTGACTGATTTTGGTGAACCAGAATGTTAAGAAGAGGCAATGTAGGTAGACACTAAAAAGAAGTGGGAGAAAAGAATGAAAGAGGAAATGGATTCCCTGGTAAATAACCAGACTTGGGACTTGGTTCAATTGCCTACAGAAAAAAGAGCATTGCAGAATAAATGGGTTTACAAGTTGAAGGAAGAAGATGGAGGCAAAGAGCGATACAAGGCTAGATTTGTTGTGAAGGGGTTTGCACAAAAGAAAGGTATAGATTTTGCTGAAATATTTTCTCCTGTTGTTAATATGACTTCAATGAAGACTATTTTAAGTCTTGTGGAAGTAGAAGATTTACATCTTGAACAATTAGATGTAAAAATAGATTTTCTCCATGGGGATTTGGAGGAATATATTCATATGCAACAACCACAAGGGTATGAGGTCAAAGGGAAGGAAAATTTGGTATGCAGGTTGAAGAAGATCTTGTATGGCCTAAAGCAAGCTCCAAGGCAGTGGTATTTGAAGTTTGACAGGTTTATGATAGAACACAGTTATAGTAGATGTCATTCTGATCACTGTGTTTATTTTAAAAGGATAGAAAATGGAAGTTATATTATCTTTCTATTGTATGTAGATGATATGCTTGTTGCAGGTTCTAATATGTAGGATATAAATGTGCTCAAGAAGAAATTGGCTAGCTCATTTGCGATGAAGGATTTGGGTGCTGCAAAGAAAATCTTTGGTATGAGAATAACAAGAGACAAGAAAGATTGCGAATTAACGTTGTCTCAGGGTGAGTACATAGAGAAGGTGTTGGAGAGGTTTAGAATGCATAATGAAAAACTAGTTAGTACACCTTTGGCCATACATTTCAAATTAACCAAGGAAATGTGTCCCAAGACACAGGAGGAGATATAATACATGTCCAGGGTCCCTTATTCATCAACAAATGACAACTTGATGTATGCGATGGTTTGTAGAAGACCAGATATGGCACATGCAGTTGAATTTGTGAGCAGGTATATGAACAATCCAGGTAAAGAACATTGAGAGGCAGTAAAGTGGATTCTCAAGTATTTGAGAGGTACTTCTACTCATGCATTATGTTTTGAAGTTCAAACACTGTTCTATAGGGATATGTTGATTCAGATATGGTAGGTGATAAAGATAGCAGGAGGAGCACCACAAGGTATGTTTTTACTGTAGGTGGAACAACAATAAGTTGGATTTCGAAACTGCAAAAGGTTGTTTCACTTTCAACAACAAAAGCAGAGTATGTTTTTTCTACAAAGGTTAGTAAATAAATGATTTGGTTACAGAGGTTTATGGAGGAATTGGGAAATAAGTAGGAGAATAATAGGTTTTACTATGACAATGAGAGTGCCATTCATATTGCAAATAACTCATCCTTCCATTCGAATACTAAGCATATACAAATAATGTATCATTTCATACGATCCGTCTTGGAATATGGACATTTGAAGTTGGAAAATATACATACTAGCCAAAATTCGTCGACATGTTAACAAAGGGAGTAACCAGGGATAAACTGAGTTCCTGCTCAGTTTTAGTTGGTATTCAAGCATGAAGGTGATGATGATAAATTTTACAGGTCCAAGAAGGATCATAGTCTAGTATATACAACAGTGGTGGAGTTGTTGAGATCGATCTCCAAGTGGGAGATTGTTGGTTGTGGAGTCTAATTATCTTCTTGATTCATAGGTCTTTGTATTCAGTAGTGTTTATATCCCACGAAGACTATACACATAAAAATATTGTACACCCCTCCACGCAGGGGGGTTGTAGGGGGGGCTTTCCCCCTTGTGGGGTCCGGGGAAAGTGGGTCCCTGGAGGAAAAATTTCCTTGTAAATGTATATTGCAATTTCATAGTAAATCTGGACCGTTCATTATAAGGTCGCATATTTGACGGTAGAAGTTATGTTAGGATTTTTTTCCCTAGAAGGAAACCCTCTTTTATGAGTGAATTGTATTTCGGCTGTGTATCATTGCAAATATTGTATTATGAGACAAGAGACTGTGAGAGAAAGAAGAAGAAGTTACAACGAGTGTGCTGTAGGTTGTATCCCTTCATTTTGCTGGATAATGAAAAGGAAGGACTTGGCAATTTCTCTGGTGGACGTAGCCCACACTGGATGAACCATGTATATCTGTGTCTCTATTGTATTGTGTATCTTCTATGTTTTATTTCCACATTTGTTTAATTTTATTGCTTCACGATCCTGTTTTTCTAACATATTGTGATTCTTTGTGGCTTCTTCCAATGCTTGCATCTTCTTCCAACAATGTGTATCAAGATTCCCATTTTTGTTGGAAAACGAACAAGTCCCAGGTGGTATCTTCTCTTTTGACTTGGTTCTCTTGTGGGATTGTGAAGGAGGGGTCGTTGTATGAGACTTCATGGTCTTGGATAATGTGGGTTCTTTTGATCAATTCTTGGAAGGTTTGGACTTCTTGTTGTGAACAAACAAAGCTTTATGTTTGGACCCTGCATCAAGTGCGCCCATGTATAAGATCTTTTCTTTCTCAAATGTTAATTATTCACAAAAAACCTAAAAGAAGGTACTTTATAATTTGTACCTAATGCATCTCTAGTAGAATAAAATGTAGAGACAAAAATATCAAAAGAATCTTTGAGCTTAGACAGAGTAACCATGATTGCTTGATCATCGGGCTTAGTGATTCGATAATCACCAAGTTAGAGGCATAAGAGCTTGAATTCAATGATGTAGTGTTATGAACCAAACTCCAAAATAGAAAATGAGTAATCCACTTCGAGGGGGAAATATCATTTTACAATATATGCAATGCACAAGACAAGATGAGATGATCCTCAAACTAGGTATCTTTAGTACATATATAGGATACCAAGGATACACTTACAATTAAAAGGTCTAGTTGACGATACTAATTAAACAATAGAAATACAACAACTCAATATCTAGGGATTTACATGGGAATTTATGCTTAATATGGGGCTTTGTCTAGGGGATTAACATGCCCCCCTGGAATACAACTATTCCAAATAAACAATATATTTTATAAATTATGCGATGATTGTATTACAATATATATACAAGAGAATGAAAGGGTTGCAACCTTATGAATGGATAATAAAAGACCATACAACTAATAAACAATTAAATAATATTTGAATCATTACAAGTCATCCCCTCCTAAAATTCTTCGACCATGAAGCATATGTAAAAATGCGTGCTTATATCTAAATTCCACATTCTCCCATGTAGCTTAGAAACCATGGCCTCATCTCCAAGAATTAGTGAGAGACATCTGATATTCTCCTTGAAGGAATTTTCCTTACGATCATCACCTACTAGAGGAGTTTCACACACAACAAGTTTAAGGTATTTTATCCTGAATGCATACTCATTTCTATTTACAATATCAACTTGTGATGGTTTTGATGGAGCGTATCTTGACATACACTCTATATAGTGTTTTCTCCTTGGGCCCCACTTTGACATGTCATTATTTTTATGTTGTGGAGAGTGCACTAATTCCATCTTAGAATATATCAAGTTATGATAACTAACTCTAGAAATCCCTTGGCCTTCTACGAACTCAATACATTGCTTCAATAAAGTATTAATTTCGTGTTGATTGTCATGCTCCTCGGGAAGTTGTTGCCGAGTTAGAGAAACATCAAAACCACTTTCTGGTATGCTAAAAAGTTCATGAAGTTCCTCGTGACTAAAATACCAAGTTTTTTGTTTATGTTTTGTTGCCATTTTAAATAGGCCTCCTTTGAATACCTGTTTTCAATAAACATTCTCTTCAATGGTGCCACAGGTAATTAAATGATATACCAACACATTTATTAACTTCCTAATGTGATGTGCATGATCCACACTTTCATTATCGATACTTGGGTTCGAAACATGATCAACAATGACCACTTGATTAGCTCTAGTAAGTGCAATCCCTAGACCACCTACTTGTGATGTCAATAAAATATAAGAATTTCACAGTATGCTTGAAATTCATTTACAAATTTCTCTCTGTTGCATGCCTTTGTTGTGCCATCAATCCACAGAAAATTGTAACCATTGTTTATTACTTCCTCTTGAATAATATTAATCATTTTCTAAGTCTGAGAAAAAACCAACACTTGACAATCCTCTGCAATGAGGTTATCCAACCATGCCATTAAAAACACAATTTTGTAGAATTCATTTCCATGTTTCTTCTCTCTATTTTCCATCTTATCAATGCTTGCTAAAAATGCAATCATCTCCATCTCTGCCACAACACCAACTTCTCCTTGTATCTCTTCTTCCTCAACAACACCTGTGCTTTTAATCATGGATTCCATTCCTTCTACTATGTCATCAACTACTCTCTTTCTCAATAGTCTAGAATGGTCACATATCTTTTTCAATATTGTTAAGTAGCCATATCTCAACCATCAACTGATGAACGGTCCATTTCACTATTAAGAAATGTTGTGTACAATTTCCGCATGCATGTTGTCAATTTCACACACACAATTATATCATCCTTTTTTGCTAGTTTACGATGAGAAAAATACCTAGATTGTGGGAAGACATCACTCTTGAGATGACACAAAAAGTATGGTTGAATTCATTCTCTCAATTCTTGTGTATCTTTGGAACCAATCCATTTTTGTCTTTGAGTTGATTTCTTGTCATAAGCATGAAAAATGGGATCATCATACCTTGTCTTGAATTCCTTTTTATCTCCCAGTAGTTTTGGGAAACAAAAGTCAAATAAATCCCACATTTCCTTCATGTTATTTTGAATAGGTGTGCCACTGACAATAATACAATGTGCACTAGGTATCTCTCAAACGCTTGTGGTACGTTGAGTATTGAGATTTTTTATGATGTGCCCCGCATCCAAGAACACATAATCCCATGTAACAATATATTCACTTGTATCTCTACATCCATCACTTCCATGATAATCCCGTCTAATTGCTTTCCAATTATTTCTAACAACATCATATGTTTTCAAAAGTATACCTCCAATATGAAGGACATGTTGAAGAGCATACTCATGCATGCTTCCTGGACTCCCAGAAAAATCCATAGCTTCCCTTGAGAGGCCAACCATAGATAATTATTTCATCCAAATAGGAAGCACCATTTTTGGTGCTACAATCAATATACACTTGATAAGGAATGGGGTAAAAAGTCTCACCAGGAAAGAATATGATTGCATCGTTTTTCCTAGCCCCATGTCACCACCTAAAATGTCACCTCTGGATTTACAATGAATATCCCAAATCCATTTTAGACCTTCACGTTGATAAGGATAAAAAGTGGTTGCTATTTTTCCAGGAAGTCTATACGTTTGCTTGCCTTGTGTGGATGTAAAAGCTTTTGATTCTTCCAAAGCAACCTCTTCCACATAGCTTCTACTCACATCCTCATATTCATATGCATTTTGTGCATAATTTTTCTTAGTAGTAAGAGTATGTTTTTTCATTTGATCCTTCACTGATTCTGCATAATCTAATGAAATATTCTCATATTCAAAAGACACAGAATCATATTCACCCATAGAAGAAGAAATCACAACTGTAGAAAGAACTCTAGAGGGTTTTGTCTTTTGCTTAATGCCCTTGGAAGATCTTAATTTTGCATAAATTCCACTACTTATGTCATGTACATGATTTGCATTAGAACTCACAAAATTAATATCTTGATTGTGATCCTCGATATCATTTCCAGTATGCAATTCAATAAACCTTGATGATTCAACATAATCCTCTTTGTCGTCACCAACCTTAACAGACACTGAAGATAGAGCAAACAATGCACTCTCAAATTCTGGAGCATCCGAGCTATGGACTAGGGTATCGACCCCATCATCCCATCACCATGATCCTTAACATGAAATGTATATTCCTCATCACCTACGGATTTCTCATCACATATATTTTGTATATAGAAATAGTTCTCAACTTTACCGATCCATCTTGTGCCCTCTCGGTTGTCCTCACCATCAAACTTCATTTTATCTAGTTTTACCTTGCATATAATGTTATTGAACGAAATCCTATTCAATGAGTATTGTGGCTATGAGGATGAGTTAGGGATACTCATTCCCTTGCTTGCATTTTTTTAGGCTTCGTGTTCGTCTTTGAATGAAAAAAGTTCTTCATATTTTTTGTTGGATTGTTGTATTAAATTTGCACAAATCCTTGTAGTTTTTCTTTCAAGCTCGGCGTCTAATTTTTTTGTTGACTCATTTCCTTCAGAAGGTTCACCAGAATTCATATTGGTTTTTCTTGTATTCACGAGTGATGATTAATTGGGGTGAGGAGTTGAGATGTGTTAGGTAAAAGAATATTATTATTTTTTTCCTTGGTATTTTTTTTTACCTCTCTAAGAAAAAGTTACCATTGTAATTTTTTTTTTATCTTTGTAAATTAATTTTTTTATTTGGTATGGAATACCATGGGCCAATGGTTTACCAAAACCATCGGCCTGTAAACCACCATGGTTTTTTGAAACCATGAGCTCTAATACCAATTCAAAGAGAACTATTCCAAATAAACAACATATTTTATAAATTCTTCACCAATCATATTATAATATATATACAAGAGGATGAAAGGGTTGAAACCCTATGAACGGATAATAAAATACCATATGGATAATAAAAAATTAATTAATATTAGAATCATTACACTCTCCCCTTCAAACAAGTGTTTCCCTCGACACTTGATTAGCTGCAGATGTTTCTGCATGAAGAACACATCTTCCCATTGTTGATTTTTGTAGCTTCGGGAAGGTATTCTGACATGAACCTATGTGTTGGGAATGTGGGAATTGTCGTTGGCACCACATCACAATTTTGGTTTGGTGAAAACCCCCTTGGATTTGAGTAGGGGCTTCATGGGTTTGGTGATGGGCTTTGTGGGCTTGTGTTGGGGCTGATTCATACCCATAAGTAAAGCCTAATTTTATGTTGACTTGTGGAGGGGTTTCTATGGTGACCCCTAAGGATTGTATATAAAGGAGATAAGTCATTTTGATATTTCATATCATGTAGATCATGTGTGGAGACATAATGGAGCTACCATAAGTGAGTCTGCACTTGTGCTAGGAGGCTTGGTGATTTCACCAAAGGGAAATTCTCATAGGGGAATAAATCTAGCCTAACATTGAGGACTCTCTATTTTCTGTTCTTGGCAAGGAAAGGCACACCTCATGTGTGGGAAAGAGAGACAACCTTAGAAGGAATATATAGTATGAAGTGGAGTGATCCGTATGAATTATTCGTACATTTTTCGCATGTATGCGGGTTGTAGTGGGAACAGACGCGTACATACACGTACATACGCGGGTTGTTCTGAGAACAATCACATAATTCGTACAAGTACTTATGGTAGGAGCAGGTCCATTAACGTTAGGTGACCTCAACAGGTTATACACGTGGTCTGCAACAATTTTGTGGGCAGATAATATTTCTAGGAGATTTGTTGAGGTTTGGTTTTCGGATTTGTATAGTTATTGGAGAATAAATTGTTCTCAGTTTTGGTAATTTTGGAGGACAAGGTTGTCCTCATATTTTGGTGATATTGTATTAGATGGGAGGGATGGTTTTTCCCTTAGTATTTATGATGATAACAAAATTACAAAAATGAAATTGTGTTTCATATGTGTTGATGATTCATGCCTGATCTTTTGTGTTTCCTCTACATATGTTTTTAGTCAATAATTTTCAATGTAGAATTGTTTAGTGATAACAAATAGGGTGTTACTATTGATTCACTAGATAAAAATTTATCAGATCTAAAAATTAGTCACATAGAGTTGGATGTGAAAAATTGACATGGTTTCAGAGCTTGGGATCTGCAGAGAAGGGGATCATCCTTGAGACACATTTTTGGATACAACACTAGAGGAGTTTTGTTCTTGTTCTTGTTCCGAGAAGGTCATAGGTGATAGCTTTGACAGGGAGATATAATGATGATTGCAAGTGGAAACATGTTAGATGAGACATGGAGTAGACTATCCCAAAAAGGATTTGTGGACTATTGCAACTCGGTGGTGTGCAAGTTGGGAGTTCTGGTGGATTGACAGAGAGCCCAGATCACAACAGTATGTTGTGTGGTAGACTACCATCCTTGTGGATGGACTTCCGGTGAATTGTCATAGTGAGTTGCAATGGGTGAAACTCAGATGCTTTGTCATGGACGAGATAGTTTCATGTGTATTGCAGGTTGTTGAGATAGAGTCTTCATTGGGATGAAGATTTACTCATTGTCGAGATATGATGATGTATGAGGTATTTGACCCAGGAGGATGAGGACATTGCATAGATGAGTTGTGAAGGTCTAGAGTGGACTAGAATGAGTGTCCATCCGCAACTTGGGACTATTCATACGAGGACACAAGATTAGTGGTAACATGTGTAGACACAAAGAGGTTTTTGGTGACTCGGATAATGGACTTGGGGAGAAGTTCATTGCATGGTTGTGACTCAGGGAAGAAGGATGCCCACCTTGGAGGATTGCATGGTTATTATACTATGAGAGGCACTAATACGTGACAAGCGCATAATATTTGTTCGTGATTTTCACAGTGCCCGACTCAGGTATGTACAAGGAACTTGGTAGGAGGACCAAGCATGTAGTATAGGGATCTGGAGCAGTGTTATTGCGGATGGAGTCAGGGGGTGTGTTGCGAGTGGAAAATGTGCCATGCATGCCAGGAGTGTGTTTTCAGACTCATTGGTTGAGGAGAGGGACTATGTAGTTTTGTTCCATGATGGACAGGTGTTATTGGATGTTGAGTTGGTCTTCCCAGGTTTCGGGAACCTTTTTTGTAGGGGATCTGTGCATGAGAGATGTTGCCAGAGTTTGAGAGGATATGGGCTGATTGTATTTAGAGGGATATCTTGTTGGTATCCTCCCTTTCAGGTAGAATTTCCAGTAGGGGGACTTGGTTGGTAGATAGTGGAGCATCTTGCCATATGACAGGTGCTAGAGAGTTGTTTTACACTTTCTTAGAGACCAGCTCAAACTTGTGTGTGGAGCTTGGGATGGGAGTCAAGCATGCAATACGAGGATCTAGTACATTATTGTTCTGATTAGAGTCAAGAGAGGTGTCGAGGGTGTCAAATGTGTTATGGGTGGTAGAACTCAGGAGGAGTGTTCTCTTAGTCTTAGAAATTGAGAGAAAGGGGTACCACATATTATTTTGACTTAGATAGGTGTTGTTTATGCCCAGAGGATCTAGCTTCGGATCAATAGTGGTTCTTGGAGCTAGAGAGGGCCAAACTATGCGTGTTATGACCATAAGGAGTAGAGAGAAAAATGAGGAGGAATAGGTAGCTCCACCAGTGATGAGACAGGTGGCCCCACGAGCAACACATGTACCAAGAGAGCAAGAAGCTCCACCAATGGTACAAGCTTAGAGGGAGTCAGGAGACTCAGAGGGAGTCAAAATTTAGAGGGATGTAGGAGGCTTAGATGGAATTTGACTTCAAAGGGATTCAAGAGGCTCAGTGGGATATCTAGTCGCTCAATGGGAGCCAACCTTTAGGTCCATATGGGAGAGAATCATATTCCAAGACTGCCAGGTAGGTGCCATGGGTTGAGATGGACAAAAAGGAGGTCCAGAGGTAGGAGGCTTCTAGGAGCATGATGTCTTCCAGGATGGGATCATGTCAGACAATAGGATTTGATTCAATGATTGTGGATGCATACAATCAGGAGGACTGGAGAGCAGGGTTTGATTTAGTAACAGAGGGAGCAGTCAATTAGACAGATTGGAAAGAAGTTGTGATAGAGGATTCAATACGAAATATAGAGTTACTTTCAGGTGATGATGAAGGATAGAATTCCTCCCTCAGTAAGAGAGAGTGTTGATGCTTTTGTAGCATCAAGAGGAATTCCCACTTGTGGAGTATGGTAATAATACCTTCCTCGCTAAGAGAGAGTGTTGATTTTTGTAGCTTCAGGTAAGTATTCTCACATGACCCTAGGTGTTGGAAACATGGGAATCATTGTGGGCACCACATCACACTTTAGGTTTGGTGAAAACCCTATTGGATTTGATTAAGGGCTTCATGGGTTTTGTGATGGGCTCTGTGGGATTGTGTTGGGGCTTCACACTCACAAGGAAAGCCTAATTTGATGTTGACTTGTGGAGGGAATTCTATGGTGACCCCTAAGGATTGCATATAAAGGAGAGAAGTAATTGTGACATTTCATATCATGTAGATAATGTGTGGAGACATGATGGAGCTAGCATAAGTGAGTTTGCACTTGTGCTAGGAGGCTTCGTGATTTCAACAAAGGGAAATTATGCTAGGGAAGCAAATCTAGCCTAAGGTTGAGGACTCTCTATTTTTTGTTCTTGGCAGGGAAAGACACACCTCACATGTGGGAGAGAGAGAGAAACTCATAAGGAAGATATTGTATGAAGTGGAGCTAGCCGTACGAAGTATTCATACAGTTTTTTGCATGTACGTGGGTTACAGTGGGAACAATCGCGTACGTACATGGGTTGCTGTGAGAACAGTCTCATACATCCATACAAGTTCTTCTGGGTAGGAGCAGGTCTGTACAAGATGACATCATGTGACCTCAGCAGGTTGTATAGGTGGTCTATAGTAGATTTTTGGGAAGAGAATATTTCTAGGAGATTTGTTGAAATTTGGTTTTCTGATTTGTATGGTTATTGGAGAACAAGGTTGTTCTCGATTTTGGTAATTTTGGAGGACAAGGTTGTCCTCAGATTTTGGTGATATTGTACTGGCTGGGAGGGATGGTTTTTCCCTCAGGATTTCTAATGATAACAAGATTACAAAACTGAAATTGTGTTTCATATGTGTTGATGATTCATATTTGATCTTTTGTGTTTCCGTTGCATATGTTTTCAGTCAATAATTTCAGTGTAGAATTGTTCAATGATAACATATAGGGTGTTACTGTTGGTTCACTAGGAGGTAATTTCTTAGATCTTAAAATTAGTCACATAGAGTTGCATGTGAAAAATTTACACCCATGTTGCTTCTTATATTGGTAGGTTCTTCCACTCAATGAGGTACTCAATAATTGCTTGATTTCACATCTGCTTAACCCTTTTTTCAAGGATTGTTTTTGGTTGTACTATTATTTTCCCTTTCTTCATTGATCTTTGGCAAATTAGTTTTTGTGGGATCATGTTGTCATT
>JASDQU011249272.1:0-25385 GCA_032191745.1 Picea mariana
ATATATATATATATATATATATATATATATATATATATATATATATATATATATATTTTCTATCCGACTATTGTCACGTCATGTAGTGCTTTAGATATCGCCCATTGACAGGGGAGTTGAGAACTTCCCCATCAATATTTTCCAGAAGAAAGGAATTTTTTCCTTCTGGAGCCGAGATCCTAAATGGTCCATACCAAAGGTGGTCAAATTTGCCATGCTTCCCGGCTTCTTCCCTTCTCGTATCCCATCTTAACACCAAATCACCAGGAAGGATCTCTCTGTCCTTTGCCTTGAGATCGAACAATGCTTTCATATCGTCTTGATATTTTTGTATTTTCTCATCAACCTCCACTCTGAGCTGTTGAAACTCAATCAGTTGGTTAATTCTTCTAGTTACATGATTGGGCTCTTCATTTTGATCCTGCCATAATTTCATCACTGGCAATGCTAAGTTTATAGGTAGAACCACCTCGATGCCATATACCATATGAAACGACAAAATGCTGATGGATCTCTTAGTGCTGATGCGGTTTTCCCACAACGCGTGCTTCAAATGTACATGCCAGGACCTCTTGTTTTCGTTCAGTACTTTTTTGATCACGTTTACCAGGCTCTTATTAGATGATTCAGCCAGCCCATTTCCCTGAGGGTAATAAGCAGTGGAATGGCCAAGAAATATACTATACTTCTGGCAGAATTCGATCATAGCCATGGACTTGAAAGCCTGGGCGTTTTCGGTAACAATCTTTCGGGGACACCCGAATCTTGACAAGATGTTATCTTCCAAGAAGTTGATCACCACTGAGTCTGTTGCCCTTTTAGTTGGAATTGCCTCCACCCACTTAGTAAATAATCTGTGGCTGTTAAGATCCACTTATGTTGAGCGCTGGAGTGGGGATTTATTTCTACTATGAAGTCTAATCCCCATTGTTGAAACGGGGCTTCATTTTTTACTGGAACGAGTGGCAGTGCAGGGAGTTTCTGCTTACTAGTGAAATAATGACACGAGTAACAGGCACGTACTTTGGCATTGACGTCTGAGAATAGTTTCGGCCAATAGTACCCAGCCCTCAAGATCTTATAGGCTGTGGCTCTCCATGCATGATGCCCTCCATAGATTCCTTCATGAAATTCTTCTATGACCCGTGGAGTTTCTGATTCAACCAGACAAACTAGTAGGAACTCGAGGGGATCCTTCCAGTATAGTTGATTTTTGGAGATGCAATATTTTATAGCGTGGAGTTTTAAGGTTCTGTATTTGGCTGGTGTTAGTTCATCTGGACATTTCAGGTTTAATAAATAGAAAACTATATCTTTATACCAGTCTGACGATATGAATTTTTCTTCAACCTTGCTTGGATATGTTTGGTCATCCAGCTCTTGCAAGCGTGTGTCTCTGTCTTCCCCCTGTAGGCGATTAATGTCCAGGGCTCTAAGGTTCGACTCAGCCAAGAGTTTGGCCAGACCCTTTCCTTTTATAAATTTAGTTGGCTTGATTTCCAGATCAAATTCTTGTATTTTAGCGAGCCAGCGCCCTCGTTTTCCATAACTATCCAGCTGTACCAATATATCCTTCACAGCACTGGTTGGTACGTATGCGATAATCTTTGAATGTAGAACGTAAGTTCTGAATGCCTTTAGCACTTTCACCATTGCGTACGCCTGTTTCTCCATTATATTATATTTTAGTTCGACGTCTCTAAGGTTCTTGCTAAAAAACGCGATCAGGCGCTCAAAGCCTTCATCATCGTTTTGCAGCAACACCGCGGCGATAGTATGTTGAGAAGCGAATGAGAAGATGCGGAAATCCTTCAAGTAATCTGGGCTTGTTAACACAGGTGCCTCGCTGATGAATTTTTTGATACGCTCGAACGATGCTTTAGCCTCGGAGGTACAACTTACTATGCTGTCTTTCTTCAGCATTCCTGTGATCAATTTGACAATCTCAGCGAAATTTGGTATAAACCTTCGTAAAAAATTTATTGTACCTAAGAAAGATTGAATTTCTTTAACGTTTCTAGGAATACTGATAGTTTGTATCGCTCCAACCCTCTTAGGATCAATCTTGATCCCATATTTAAATACGATATGCCCCANTTTGACAATCTCAGCGAAATTTGGTATAAACCTTCGTAAAAAAATTTATTGTACCTAAGAAAGATTGAATTTCTTTAACGTTTCTAGGAATACTGATAGTTTGTATCGCTCCAACCCTCTTAGGATCAATCTTGATCCCATATTTAAATACGATATGCCCCAACAGCTTACCTTCCTGCATAGAGAAATGTGATTTCTTTGGGTTCAAAGACAGACCATACCTGCGACATTTTTCGAAAGTTTGTTTTAAATGGATGAAATGTTCTTCATCGGTTTTAGAAAAAACCATCAAATAGTCAAGGTAGATTACTACGAACTTATCTCTTTCCCCAACGAAAGCGATATTCATGGTGCGTTGGAAGGTAGCCCCTGCATTCATTAAACCAAAAGGCATTTTATCATACATGAATGTGCCCCATGGTGTGGTGAAAGCGGTTTTTTCTCTGTCTTGCTTGTTCATAGCGATTTGGTTGTACCCAGAAAACCCATCTATCATAGACATCCGATTTGCTCCAACTACCCTTTCCAGGACGTGATCCATTTTAGGAAGTGGATAATTATCTTTAAGAGAGGACCTGTTCAAGTTCCGGAAATCTACACACAGTTTGATTTCTCCGTTCTTTTTTCTGACAGGGACCAAATTTGCTACCCAGTCTGAGTATCTTAGAGGTACAATTATTTTCGCATCTAAAAGCTTCTTAGCTTCTTTTTCAATAACATGCAATAAAATGGGGTTAAACTGCCTGAGTTTCTTCCTAAAAGGCTTGACTCCAGGCTTCAAAGGTATATTGTGCTCAATTATAGAAGTATCATATGTTCGAAGCTCGTCATATGACCAGGCGAAAACATCTCTATACTGTCTGAGTAAATCTTTATACTGGTCTTTTACCTTAGGAGGGAGGAATTTAGATATCTTTACTATCCTGGAATCTTTTTCAGTTCCTATGTTGCAATCCTCCACTTCTTCTGGTTGGGGCTGCAAAGTGGATTTCAGAGGTATGTCATTTTGATCGAAGAGTCTTTCCAAAGGAATTAAGCCTTTCGGGATTTGGTTATTTTTGAGGATCAACATGCGATGATCCGCTATTTTTTCTCAGAAGGTTTCAGGATCTTCATCTTCTTACATAATCCACATCGGGTCGTTTTGGTTTTCTTGATCTGGATGGGTTTCAGAGAACTCACCTATTGCTATAAGGAATTTTTGAATTTTTTCGTCATCTTCAAAAACCTACCAGTGTCGGACGTTGTCTGGTATAGAGGGTTTATATCTGATCTCAATATGATATTTCAGTTTAACATTCGTGGGAGGGGAAAAGGTCGAAGCTGCCTTAGCCAATGCGTCAGCATGTAGATTCTCTGTGCGAGGAACAAAATGGACTTTTATAGATGAGAAAAAATTCTCCATTAAATCCCAGGCGCAATTTATGTACGTTCTCAATCTGGGATGTTTGGCTAGGTATTGTCGGTTAACTTGTTTTACTATCAATTCAGCGTCACCGTAAACCTCCAAGTTTTTTACGTTTAACTTCTTGGCAGCCTCTAAACCTAAGATCAATGCTTCATACTCGCATACATTGTTGGTATAATCTATGTCCCATTGTAAGTGATATGAGAAAGGAACGGTAAACTTACCTTTAGGTGCTACTAAAAGTATGCCAGCACCAGCTCCCTCAGAAGATGAAGCGCCATCGAAGTACATTTTCCAAATACCATTTTTTCATAGTTCTTCAGTCAAGGGGCTAAGCTCTTCTTGCTTCATATCGAGTTCTTCTATACATCCATCTAAACCATCATCAAAAGACAATATGCAATTCCCCAGATCTTGGTCCGCAACATAAATGGGAAACTTATTTGGGTTCTGAGGATCACTGACAGTATATGCTAATCTTGTTTCTCGGTACAAACGGGTAAACTGCCCACCAAAAATTGGGATTGTGGAATATGACATGTATAATTGTAGAGAACCTCCCAACTTGGCTCCCCATGACCTGGATAACAACATACCATATTTAGGGGGAATATCTGCAATAACTACATCCATCAGGATACTCTTGACCGGGACGTGAGCCAGGGTAACTACCAGATCTTTTATCATTCCCATACATTTAACCTTTCTTGAATCAAACAAGTATAGGTCTCCATAGGGTCTAGTGATGTGGAGTCCCAGCCTCTCCATTATAGTTTTGGGCATAACATTATGTGAAGCCCCAGAGTCTAACATGCAGTTATGCAGTAACTAGTCATGTATATTCAGTGTGATATAGAAAGGAGCTACGTTGTCTTTGAATCCCTTGAAATGAGGACCAAAGGTGATGTTAGGTATGTCATCTTCTAGGTTGATAATGTTGGAGTGACTTTCTGGCTCGTAAACACCCATTTCTTTGGCAATTTGCTTCCGATAAGTGGGGTTTTTGCTAATTCTACCAAAGGAATAGGTATCTTAATTTTATTTAATTCATTTTCAAAATTGTAAGATGTATTGGCCTTGTTTGTTTCTTTGGTTAAGACTTCCGAGCTTTTTTCTTCCGACTTGTTTGTCTGGATCGCTTTATCACTCATGACCTTAGTCGCAAATGTAACTTTATCTGTCGGTCTTGTTTCCTTTGTTTGGGTTTCAACTTTTTTCATCTCAGACTCTTGAGTCTTTGCTATCCTGACGTTATTATTAGGTAACAATGTCTCTTCCAAAGTAGGTTCATGAGGTTTACCCCTTGGCAAGATTTTCATAGGTTGGTTAGTTGAGGTGGGCTTATTTTTTGATCTCAGATTGTATCTGGGTTGAAAATCAGCCGCTATCATTTTTGTTTCTGGTTGAGATACATAGAGGTCAATATGATCACCCTCTTCTTCTTCATTAGATGGTTGAGGAGTATTTAATGATTTCTCATAATCTTCCTTAGTCAGAAATGGATGTGAACACTCATCACCGAAACATGCAACTTCATCTTCCGAATCTCCGAAATCTTGGAGGTCACTTGCTCCTATAAAATTTTTGTTTTTTAGTGGAGCTTGTATTTTTTGATCTTCATTCTTTATTTGCCTCTGTTGATTTTGGGGATTCGGGTTTCTCCTGAAGTCCCTTTTGTTAGGAGAATCAACTTTAATCTGATCCAACTCCATCCTAGAGATTTTGTTAGACAAATATTTAATTATTCAGGCCATATCATCCACTCTATCGTCAGTGTATCTATTAGACCCGGAAGGACCTGCTGGTTCTCTATAGCGTCTATTATCACGGTTGACTGTTTCTATTTTAGACTTCAATTTACCTGAAGCCATCATATTAGATTCTATTTCGACAGCATCGTCTTGCATTCTATTTAGTGTGGCTCCTCTTCTTTCTCGCAAAAGAAACGCAAAATCAGGTTCGAAAGCTCCTGCAAAGGTTACTTTGGCTAAGGGTTCGAAAGGTTTAACAGTGGCTGGAATTTTATTATAAAGTTTGTTAAATCTCAGAATAAATTCCATAACGGTTTCTGAATTCTTTTTCTTTAGGGACCCAAATTCAGTAAGGTAATACAAGTGATCTTTTCGCTATCCCCATTGTCTGAGGAAAGCATCTTCCAATTCATTATATGTCTGAATAGAAGCTGCAGGAAGACTCCGAAACCAAGTTCGGATCTGTCCTTTGAAGGTCTGGACAAGTAGCCTCGAATAGACATCTTCGTGCTCAATACCACAGATGTCTGCGAATTGGTAAATAAAGTTTATATGCTCGGCTGCGGTCAAATCTCCCTCCCCAGTGAAATTAGGAAGATTTTTGATGTAGCTGTCAGGTAAATCATGGAGGGGAGCAGGTAAAACTAAGGGAGCGTATCTCACTACTACTTTTGCAAATACTCTCAGAGGGGGGACATTCGGTCCTCCACCTCCTCCTCCGACGCCTGCCATCGACTTGGGAGTAGGAAATGAGGGTGTAACACACTCTTTTGAATCAGGTGGAACTGGGAAGTTCTACCGAAGAAAGGTTGGTGTGTTAAATGACGACGATCTTTCCAAAGGGCCTTTACCCTTGTTTACAGATTGGAAAGTCTGATGTGGCTCACTCCTTAATTCAGAGTAGTTTGATTATGGATGTTTGGTATCAGATAGAGGGCTACCGGAAGAAGGAGGTTCTGAAGCGGATTTAGTCTTTAGAAGTGGATTTTTGGGTTTTTTAACTGAAGCGGTTGTCTCAAGCGAGCCTCTTGCTCTTAAGATCTTTTCAGGATTATTAACAGGTGTAATCAGCTTGCCATCCGGGTTCTATCCGGTATGCCTTATACCAGACGCTAGTTTGTGTTTCAGTGGAGTCACCAAGTGAAAGATTCAAATAAGCCTTAAACGGTGTGCACTCTATGTTCACTATCAAAGAGTAACACTATCAATGAAATAGTTTGTCGTTTTCCCAGGGAAAAGATTTCGTAACTTCTCTCCCCGGCAATGGTGCCAAAAAGATGTTGTTCCTGAGTCTGTACTAAGGCTTAAAGTACAGTGTCAAGGCATCCGAAAGTATGATAAAGGTTGATAAAGGATTTCACTAACCTTCGGTATAGGAAACTAGTGAGGATTTCTACGTTCTTGCTGTCTAGCTTCCAAATGTTCCTGGATGGTAATATCTTGTTCAATGACTGCCCATGAACGTTCCAATTCCTCCCGGGTGTTCGCAGTTTTAAGGATTGTGTCGAAGAGATTTAGAACGATATGTGTTTGATTAGATAATCCAGGTTGAATGTTAGGTTGAGTTGCTACAGGGACAGCCATTTGAGGAACAATTTCAGTGTGGAAATGATTTTTAAAGAGAAAGTTTATTTGTTGTTTCAATTCGGACGAAATAAAGAGAAACCTTTTGCATAAAAAATGAAATAAACATACAAATTGAAGGCCCTTTCCTGTAACTGTGTTACTTTTGGTAAAAATAACATGAGATGAGAGAAAACATTTATCTGTAGGTAACGCACAGTTCCTGTCAGTGGAGAACTCACGTATACATAGAAGAAGAAATTGACATAAACATAATTGACATAGTGTAAATAAACATGAAGTTCTGTAAATGTAAATTGGTCTTACACCTGCTGATAGCTGGTGCAGAGGAAAAACAAGAAACAATTACAGAAAATATGAAATCCCTTCACTGTAGTAGAGGTTGTACTAAATTATAGTGATACACATCAATTATGTAGAGCAAAATGAAAAGAAACAAAAAACATAACCAAACAAACTTGCAACACAGTCGTGACAGAATCGAGAATCTTCAAATTGCTTGTATTAACTCCTTTCATGAAAAAACTCTCTTACAATCCAGTACCAAAAAGTCCAGCCTTTTCTTCTTCTTTCTCTGTTCTATTTATACAAATTTTCCTTCTCCTATTCTATTTACAAAAAAGTGCCAGGTGCTTCCTTTACGTGACTTGGTGCATATGATACATCTGTCTGCAAAACTGGATACAAGATGTGGTGGTTCCATTTGGCAGCTGTTAGGAGTGAAATTACTCCATCCCTTCTACTCCGTTTTCAAGAAGTGCCAGGTGCTTATCTTTGCATAGACTTAGTGCATATTCTACATTTGTCCACGAATTGGGACACAAGTTGTGACGACTCTGCTTGACAAATGGCTTCGGCAAGATAGCACTCTCGAGCTAATTGTGGAAGTTTATTTCCCATATATGCATCAAAAATATCAAGGGTGCGGAGTTGTGTGCTGGGTTGAATTAGATGCTCATCAATTTGAGCCATCTCTGCCCTGTCCATCTTAGAGATTTCCATCAAATTTCTCTCATTTTTCTCCTTCATGTCGAGGGAAATCTGCTCCATATTTATTTGCCTTAGTGTCTCTGTGTCTCCTCCACTCTCCATCCCTAACATTTCACCATTTATGACTTTGAAGGTTTCTTCCAGTGAATTCGTCACTTTTTGTGCCTGCTCCTTGCTTAAAGTAATATCATGCTCCCAGTTCTTTAACAAAATATTACCCCTAGTCTGTTCGGCAATGGAGAGCCTGGGGGTCTCTGCTGAAAACTTGTTGTTGGTAGCTATTACTTCTTCCTCGAAGACGACCTGAGCAACTTCTGTGTTTCTTTCCTTGACAATCAGATTCTCAAAAATCTGATTCATTAACAAGCAATCTTTTCGAAATTCCCCTATCTTGTTTAGTAGACTCTGTTGAGCAGAAGAGACCCTGCTCCGAATGTCGATTTCTCAGGATTTAACAATCTCGATGTCAATCACCTTGATTTATGCGATCTCTAACTGAGCCTGTAATTGTGTGATCGTATCCCTCTGGTAGCCGGATTGCTCCCGACCATCTCGGATCACTGAATTTGCGTGTTCCAGCTTGGTCTTGAGGACCTCGATTTCTTTCTTATCGGCCAATTGGGCCAGCTCTATTGCTCCACTTGCTTGACTCTTAGCATCTTCCCCAGGCTTCAAGAGTCTTGATCAATCAGTTCCTTCTCTTGAGCTGATTTTTCAACATTGCAACCGAGAATTAGTTCGCCGTCGCATACGCTCCTAGCGTTCCTTCAATCTCCGTGGAAAATTCATCTTTCCTTTTATTCATCCCATCGGTCATCACTTTAAATTTTTTAACAGTGGACTCTCCCTCTTGATAAAATTCTCGCTTCACTACATCTTTTCTCTTTTTGTCAAAAAAGAATTCATTAGGAGGGAGTTCCTCTGCCCTTATAGGTCTCAGTTATTCGCCAAAAATCCATCCTTCCTGTATGTTTCCTTGCGTCGACTGCAAGGGTGTGACAAAGGTGATGGGCTTCCCGATCTGCTTCGCAGCTTTCCCTGGTGTGCTGAGTGGATCTTGCTCTTTCGGGGGATCAAAGGTCTTCGTCCCCGCCTCTGGATTTTGAGTTTCTGGTGGGTCTGTGTCTTTTTTTTCCACCTCTAGATTATGCTCCTTAGGAGGATCAGTAGCCTCTTTTTTTGTTTCAGGATTCTCCTCCCGCTCAGGACTCTTCTCCTTGTCTGGATTCTTCTCCGGCTTAGGACTCTTCTCCTTTTGGGGATTTTTCTCTGTTTCGAGATTCTTCTCCTGCTCAGGATTCTTCTCCTGCTCCCCTTTCTGATGTTTTTCGGGGTTGGATGTTTACCCCTCAGAAATTTTGGCCTCTTTTTCTTTACCTTTGGAAAGTCCCAAACCTCCCAGCACCACGGGGAGACATCGTTTCCTATGCTCCTGAAATTTTAAAACTGAGGTCCTGTCTTCAGGTGCTAGGGATCTGATTCAAAATTGCACCTCTGAATAGGACCTCGCCCCTCGGAAAACATTATCCGAGGGTGAACATTCATGTTCGAACCTCTTTAATCCACAATTTCCTAAATGAGTGCTCACAATTCCCTTGGGATCATGCATTTTGTACTCGATAGAGACTAGGCTCAAGTCTTCTATGGCTGCAGCCTCAGCCTTAGCATGTCCGAAATCTAATAAGGAATAGGAATTTAGCCGAATAGGGAAAAACAACCATACCTTCTTTGATGACGCTTTGAGCTCTTTGCTCACTCCGCCGATTACTGTTTGTCAAGCAATCTCGCGACAAGCTAGCTTGTCGGGGATGAATAGTGGTAGTGCCAGAGGAGGAACAACAGCTCCAAATACTCTCAAATAGGAGAATTCCTCTTCCACGTACCAGTCCACGATACTGCTGAGATTCGCAGCAATGCTATCCAAGATGCGGGGTGGTAAAAGACCAAAAATGGTGATGTGCAGGGGCACCATCACCCAGTTAAAAATCTCATAAATAAACTTGGTCGCGTTATTTTCCCACAGCTTATCATGGTACACATGAACAGTCTTCTCTTGGGTTAGACTCCAAGCCCAATTCATCAAAGGAAAAGGCGTCATGGAGCATATCGCATCCATGATATACGCAGACATGAAGAATCCAGATGGTCTCCCAGCTGCTTTTTTCTCCCGGTATTCTGTGATTCTGTTGAACAAACTGTCGGAGAGCATCTTCACCCAATTAAATGAGGAACCTTCTGCTACCTGGAAGATGAGAGATACCCACTGGATGTAAAAATGTGCGGTATCCTCCCATCCGAAAAGTCAGCACGTCATCATCGCCACATACCTATACTGTGGTTCCAACGAAGAAATTGAATACACGCCCTTGTCATTCGTTCTGAATATCGCAGGGCATGAAACCCATATCGGAGGGCATGAAACCCAATCTTTTATCAAACCAGGCATGGTTTTATCATACTCCTCGCATTCCTTCTTTTTGAATTGCTCCGGGAATTCTTTGCCATATGTATATTCAGAAGTTTCTGGGAGCTTATACATAGACTGGATATGCTCGGGCCTAAAAGTCCCAATCATGGCTTGCCGGTCATTTACGATAGTTCTGGAGGGCAGGTCGATGTGATCCAATGCCTATTGGATCATGTCGTAGTATGGGAGCAACCGAGGTCTGGTTGCAACAAGGTGCATTCCTGACTGAACAATTGTCTTGTACTTAGTGTTCAGGTCGTCCTTCACAATATCATAGTTATAGTCATCAGAGTCTGAACAATTTACCGACTCATATTTCAGAATATCTGTGATAGATGACCAAGTGTCTACTGAGCCGCCAGTCCGAGGAGAAGTATCTGAGACGTTGTCTGGACCCTGTGCTGCAACCTCGACATTTGCTTTCGCTGCTCTTCTTGGAGCCATGGCTGACGCTTGCTTTTTCGCTCTTCTGCAATAGACCTGTGTATACATGCGGAAATGAGTTCCCTCGAAGAAATGGTGAGCTCTGTGCACTTATGAGAAATGTTTTAAAAATAGAATGGAACTCTCGTATTTATTTGAAAATCCTGTACCTTTGAAATAAATCTGTCAAATCGCAAATAAAACCAAATTTATTGTAAAAATCCGATTTTATTTATTCGAGGATTTACCCTAATTTTCCATTAATGCCATCAATGTGTGGTGGCTTGACAGGCAATCGGGTTATGGAGAGAAAGTAAATGCCTCATGAAGAGTGCCACCCTCGATGCGCGGGACGGATATTGTTTAATTTAAAATTACAAATCTTAACGACTTAAATGATTTTCTCGTTTTTCGCTGCATCGTGAATTTCTTTTTCACATTTTGAATCTTTAACTCGCGAGACCGTGAGTGCCGATTTAAACTTAATTAATGGTAATTGCGATTTGGCACATCTTTAATTATATAATTGATTTACTCACCATATGGCGACTCGGAAATTCGAGGACAGACTTTTGGAAAAGTAATATGCCGAGTCGCGATATCGCGAAGTGACGATAATTAAGGCTTAACTTATGAGAAGGAAATATTAGATTTAGGAGACTAATTAATCTTGCCATAATCATCTCGCAAGTTTGCAAATCGAAATATTGGACACCTTAACTTGATGAAAGAAAGTGCCGAGTGACGAAGTGCCGAGAGCCAACACTTACCATGGTTAGTTTTTTACCTTTAGTTATTGACCAAGGTTCTCACAAAGGCTATCGCGTTCTCGGCTATCGAGGCTGTAAGAACAAAATATTGGCCTCGACGGATGCCGAGGCGCGAAATACCGACGATGTCTAAACAAGGGTTAAAGTTTTTACCATAGTCAATGCTTTGGGTGAAAAATTGAAAAAACGAGTTCGCAGTTTCGCGACTCGGGACTTGCAAAATTAAAAAATTAAAGTGTTCGACTTGCGATATCTGGCTTGCAATTTTTGAAAACAAAAAGGTAAACATATTTGCAAAAAATGGATCTTTTTTGAAAGTGAAAAAACATTGCTATTCAGGCAAAAAAAATTTCAGAGTTTTATGAATTCGGAAGGAAAAGAAAAACAACTTTAGATCTCAAGTATCAAACATTTAAAATTGCGCGAGGTGAAAAAACAGGGGTGGCTCCAATAGTATCCATGGAAGAGGTAATTGAGGAAGAGGTAATTCAAACATGGGACCTAGAAGACCAATATTCTCCATACACTTTGTTGTTGACTCGCAAGAGTTAGGCCAACTATTTCAAGATGGGTTTATTAATTGGATTGGGAAAGGAATGATCCAACCTAGGCCTGAAAGGCCTCCCTTCCAAGCCCCATATGTCCTTGGTATCCCCGTGCCCCCTCATGTCTCATTACAACCTGAAATTCCTAAAAATGATGGATAGAAAGAGATTGTCCATCTGACAGTGTCCCAACATCGTGGCTGGCCCAATTTGTCTTTACCTGCTCCCCCGCCTATCAATCAAATTGTCCAATTTTCCCCTATCCACTCACCAGTTCAGTCTTCCCATGCGAGTAAAACATTGAAAACCAAGGCCCACCATGTCCCTGACAAAGGAAAAACCATTGCTGCCCCTTCCTGACCTTCCAATGGCTTTGATAAATCTGTGTCCTCCCGCATGCATTTGAGCGATGATTGCTCTCATGTGATCAGCGAGATTAGGCCTAAAGGCTCAACACAGCTGAAGGAAAATTAAGAGAAATCAAAAGGTGACAACAACAATAAGGGAAGGATTGCATCTCCGAGTGAGAAATATGGATTGTAAGTTTTTATTTATTTATTAATTGTTGAGAACAGTTAACTTCTGAAATTTTGGACAACATATTATTTTTGGATATATGAGTAATATATTTTGGAAATAATTTCAAATATCAATGAGATAAATTGTCAAATATGAATGTGATGATGGGAGTCACAAGGAGGGATGTTTTTTTTAATTAACTAGTTGTGTTATGATTTTTAAATGCTAAAGGGAGTCACAAAGGGTCCCACCTACTAGTTATTATTTATTTAAAAACCCTTATTATAATTTATTACTTTTTCCACTAACTAAAATTTGGTTGCATTTTAGTTACCTTAACTAGTGAAGTAGTTCAACTAATTCAACCAATTCTAATTTGCTTAAAGGCAAAAGGAAAGGGAGGAACAAGAGGAGAATAGAAGGAGAATCATATTAAGGTTTTCTCTTTGAGTTTTTGTTGAGATAATTCAGTTTTCATTCATTCCTTAATTAATTAGAAGCCTAAATCTTTTTTATGATAGTAG
This sequence comes from Picea mariana, assembly GCA_032191745.1. Lineage (NCBI taxonomy): Eukaryota > Viridiplantae > Streptophyta > Pinopsida > Pinales > Pinaceae > Picea > Picea mariana. The sequence goes on from JASDQU011249272.1 coordinate 13,079, forward strand.
TGTTCTATTGTAGACAACAAGATATAGTGATGAATTGCATCATTCAGACACTTGTTTTTCATAGGTGATGATCTATCTTTGATAGTCTATGTAGACTTGTCTATTTGTGAATTAGTTTTCATGATTGACAAAGGCTATTGTGCATATTCTAATGGAAAACAATTTGTGGCAAGTTGATCCATCTTTTCAAGTTTAATTTTTGATTTTCTGTTAGAATTCCTTTTGTATGTTTCATGGGGGATGTCTAAGTTTGACTTTGGTTCAAAACTTCCTCGGGAAATTTTGTAAAGAGAATGATTCTTTGATGAATTGAAATGAAATAGAGGATTTCTTTATGTCTCATACGTGTTAATTATTGAATTGGTGTCTTTACTTCTATCTCTATATTTATGTTACCATCTGATATGTTCATAAAATTACATAACAAATGATTTTTTCTTCAATCTTTTAATTATATAAAAACATCCTAAGCACTTGTAAACAATACTTGTGAATTAGGATATCAGTTTTGATGGCTATAAACATAGGGTGATATTCCGGTCTATCTTGCTTTAGCCAAGCAAGATCTGAAAATGTTTGAGTAAGATCATTTCATATCTTTTCCTCAACATTTGTTTGGTGACCATACTGGGGAGATCTTCAATATCTCTCCGGTTAATTTTTATTCTTTATTAGTATCAAATACATCTATTTTTTTGATATTGATTCTTTGACTATTTTATTTCTTAATGACTGTGTGCATTACAAGGAAGCCCAATATTGAGCCTGGTCTTCAAGATAAGACCAGCATTGCTTTAAATTTGTTCAACACCATTTTATACACTGCCAATACTTGTGTTGATCTTAATAATTCATGGGAAGCAATTGAGCAAGATATTAGTGCCCAAGAATGTTGGGAAGCTAGACATAGACAACCTAGAAATCAACAGTAAATTTCTTGTTCCTTCAATTTTGGCCTTACTTTCATTTCCTTAGACTCTCGTGTTTCTAGAAGATGAAGAGGCTTATCACCTGAAATTAATCCTATTACTGAAATAGGAAGAAGGAACATTGTGTTATCGACACAACAAAGTTCTCTAAGGAGAACTTTGTCTAATTCATCCAGTTCGTCTTTCTCTCCCTCACCTATCATCCACAAGATGACATCTAATGGTGGATCTGGTGGCACTGGAAGTGCTTCCTCCTCTCATTCTTGAGCTCTGTCAGTGATTGGTCAGTTATATAGACACCATATACCTACCCAATCTACCACAAATACCACCAAAGTCATTAAAAAAATTTTTCTTTTTCAGTTTGAAGAAGACGCCGCAACCACACCATGTCATGTGTCCTCTCCTCTTAACCTAGCACCTGCTACTTGTCCACTTCTTAAGTTCAAAGAGAATATCCCTAGGTTTTCAGGAAATAACACTATCACTACAAATGAACACCTGATGGAATTTTCTAATGTGTTTTACAACATAGGAGAAAATAACAACAATACTTGCATGTGATTATTCATAAACTCCTTAGAAGGAAAGGATGCGGCCAATTTATTTGACCTTCCTTCTAAGATTTTGTCTACTTGGGAGGAGTTAGTCTATTGGTTCATATCCACCTATGGAAAATCTAAAAGCCCAACTAAGAAGTTACGGGAGTACAATAACATCACCTATAAGGATGGTGATACCATAAAGTATTTCAACTTGTATTTCACTAAGCTATAAAATCAAATCCATGAACTCATTTGAACTCATAAACAATACTCTTTCCTGCATTACTACAATGAATTACCTTCCCCCTATCATCATAGGCTTGATGAAAAATTCATTGATAACCTCGGCTCTACTCTGCATACTTGTTTAGAGTATGAAGAAAATCTCGAAAGAACAGGTCTTCCCTAGGGAGAATCGATTAAACAAACAAAAATTTACGCCCTCTTACAGCTAGTACAAGATATGAATAATCATATGATAGCGTATGAACAAAAGGGAAATGTCTCCCCTCTAACCCCTAGAGCTTCATCCTCTTCTTCACCCCCCTTTAAAACCCCAATTGAAAATAATTTTCAGCCCAAGGCTATCTTGCCTCGAAGTTGGTGTAACTTTTGCGAGGAACACCATGAGGAAGCCACATGTGAGGCAAGGAAGAGTGCCAGAGAAAAGATCTTTGGTAAAAGACTAGAAACTACCATTTTTGTCCTATATTTTGTAGAGCCATAGGATTTCATGATCATCAACACTAGGAACAAATTCTACACTCCCAAAGGAAAATATGATCCTCCCCACAATTCTTCTAGCCCAAGCTCATCATCACTAGTTTCTACGGTTTAGGTTCCTAAGGTTCCTGACATTCAAGGAACAATTTCCCCTCTCCCATTTTCCAAATACAATATTCTGAATTAGTTGGTCAATATCAAAGCATATGCCACCATCCTGAACATGGTTGTCGTCCCTGAACAACAAAGGCATCTAAAACAATTCATGGAAGTAAAGGATTCCATTGTATCCAACCACTCTTAAGAGGTGAATGAAGAGGATTTGTCTATAAATAAAGTAGGTGTACATAAATTTAGATACCCTATAAAAAATACCCCTTTTTATATTTCTGTAAATATTATGGATAAGATCGCCCATTGTTGCCTCATTGATGACGGTTCGGGCCCAAGTGTGATGTCAAATAATATTATGGAAGAGCTAGGCTTGTCTTATACAAATGAAAATGCTAGGAGCATGCTCTCTTATAATAGTCTACAACAAACAACCATAAGAGAGATTAAATATGCGACCTTAGTTTTGTGCGCACACCTTGAGATAAGGACAACCCTTAGTATTCAGGTAATTGTTATGCAAGTAAGAAATTACTCAATCATATTGGGAAGATATTGTCAAGCTTTGACGGGAGGATACCTCTCACTCGACGAGACACACTTATCCATTCCTAGGAATGGAAAAAACATTATAGTCCTTAGAGAGAGAAGGATTTCACCCTACACAGAGAGTGTTCCACAATCTAATGTGAACTATATCGAAGAGGACCTAGGGGTGTATTCCATTTTTTCTGAGGAATGTAATATCCCCTTGGAAAAGATCGACTTAGATGATGGTATGTGGCACATGCACTTTGATGGTTCATTCTCTAGTGAAGGTAACACAACTAGCATAATCTTATACTCTCATGTTAGGAAGATTCATAATTTTTCTTACAGTTTGGAGTTTTCTTGCACAAACAATGTCATTGAATTCAAAGCTTTATTATTAGGCATTGAAAATGCCTATCATCTTGGTTGTGGTCACCTTTTAGTTTTTGGAGATTTCGAGCTTTTTGTGAACCTTGTATGCAAGATATATTCTCCTAGCAACAAGTTGATGAAACGATATACCCAAAATTTTTGGGAACTTATCTCAAACTTATTATCTTTTAACATCACTCTTGTTAAGAGGATTTTGAACTCAATGGATGATTGGTTAGCTGTTTTTGCAACCTATCCTAATTGAAAGCTTCTGCCACATAGACCTGATTGTACTTTCAAATATCTATATCATCCACATATCCCATACCATATAGAATCTTCGAAGGTCTTCCCTAGAGATGACAACATATGTGCATTCATTCAAAATGAACCCTATAAGCCCAAGGAAATCATGTCCATAGAAGATAACAAGATTCCTAAAGGATTGATTCCTCTAGAGAGTTCGTTTTCATCGAGTGATGTAGGAAATAAAGAGAAACATAAATAAGAGGATTCGAAAAGGAAGGTGGGTGAAACCATCTCCTTGAATATTGGGACACCTGAATCTCCAAACAATGTTAAAATAGGTGCCCAATGTTCTGATGGAAAGGAAATGAAGTTTGCCAAACCACTTGGTGAATTTCAAGATTTTTTTTCTTGGTCTTATGAGGATATTTGTGGTTTTGATCCTGGTCTTGTACAACATGTCATTCCCATCAAGGAAGGCATAAAACCAGGTAGGCGAAAACAAAGACCTGTCAACCTTGCATTGGAAGGAACTATTCCAAGGGAGTTGGTAAATTTCTTGAAGGATAGAATTACCTTTCCGGTTAAGTACCTTAGATGGGTTTCCAGATTGGTTCCTGTTCCAAAATTCACTGATCATATTATCTTCTTCATTAAATTTCACACATTCAATCAGGCTATTATTAAAAATCCCTTCCCTCCCCCTAATATGGAAATGATTCTGCAACAAGTTGTAAGGTCACAGATGAGGCCCTTACTTGACATTTTTTTGGGTTACAATCAAATCAAGGTATAAAGGGAAGATGCATACAAAACCACCCTTATTACTCACTGGGGTACCTTTAATTATGAACGTATGCCTTCTGGCTTGTCTATTGCAATTACCACTTTTAAAAGACCTATACAAATGACACTTGACGATTTGATCAGTAAGATTATGCATGTTTACCTTGACAATCTAGTCATATACTCCAAAGGACTATCAATGGTCTAAAAATTGCAAAATCTATGGCTGGGTCCTTTCAAGATCACTTTTGTCCTAGTTACAAATTCTTACATTCTAAAATATTTACAGGAGCGATTGTTTTCCTACAGCACTAACGATTCTCACTTGAAACATTACGTGGAACCAACTTGAAAAGTCCTAACGTTGTTTGGATTTTCTGTATATTAGTAGTCTATCTCTACTTTCATTCTTTTCACTATTTTTCATTTATGCTTTATAGTAGTTTGATTTCTTCTTTCTGTTTTTAACAATTTCCTACTACTTTTACATTTCTGTCATTTTATCTCCGTTGTTTTAAATTTTGCAATTTTAATTCTATTATGATTTTTATTTCTTTTTCATCTTTTAATTGATTTTGGTCAAGAATAAGATGTTGCATCATTTATTCCACAGTGACACTCCTGCAAGATATTTTTATTCAATAATAATCAAGCTTACACAGCTGTTATGATGTTCCCCTTGAAAGAACACTTGAATTTGTTATCTGCTTTCGTTGTTATCTCTTAAAGGAATTGGTTATCTCTCGCTTCTACTTTCCATTTCTTCATCCATTTGAGAACTTAAAAGATCAATTCCATAATTTTTCTCCTTGAAGAAAATATCAGATCCCAGTTGAATGATTATGAATACAAGGATAAACCCCTTCATACTTAACATTTTTCATGAGTTATTCCCAAATTCTCGGTCATTGTTCCATTAAATCTGCTCACTTCCCCCTGTTGCATAATACTCCTGGTTATATCTTCTTGATCTATTGTTATTGGTCTGTGAAACCATGCGTTCTAAGTTCTAAATCCATTGAAAACAAATTTCCCCATGGAGTCTCCAGTTTGTTGACAATAAAAATCGCAAAGAGGATTTTGCCCGAAAAGTATTGCTAAAGCCTATTATTTATAAGCTAATGATATATATAATACTAGTAGGTGGGAGCCCCTTGTAGATTGGAGGATCAGATCTAGTTCTTATTTGATGTTTATGCTATTGTTTGAAACTGCTTATAGGGTTCTACATGATTGATGATGAAATCTTGGTTTTATTTGTGACACAATGGCATATGGATAATGCAAGCTATGTGTGGGTTTCATCACTCTAATCTCTAAATTTTATCAATGAATGGATTATATTCACGGTTATGGAACTTCTATTTAAGCCATGAATCATCACATGTTGTACCTACAAAAGACACATGTTAGTAATAACAAGAAATAAGAGAAATAGAAAAAAGACCTATGAAAAAATATAAGCAGAAGAAGCTAAACTATGTTATACTATGCTACACTATATGCATTCGAAATTTAAAATGGTTGATGTTAGTCCTAACTAGCAATGTTAGGGGATGTTAGTGGATCTATGATGTTATTGAGTTATATAAAGGACCTATTTGATATACATTCTAGTTTGTTTTTGGATTAATATCTAGTATGGATCGAGTGGCGCACTTGGCAAGTAATGGATGTTAGTTCCGATGCATGGATTAATGGAATGGATTAATTGATGGTTGGCTAGCATGTACTAATTAATTGAATGAGTAGAGGATGGAAGTGACATGCATTTACTGCACATCGCTCCATACCTCTCGCATTGTCCGTCACCCTTGCTTGGCTATTGTTCAATTGTTTTCACTGTGGTTAAACTCCGATATTCAGGTGAGGAAGGAACTGCTTGACCAAGATCGCATTTTTAAGGATTTTTGGTTATAGGTATGTCTTTTTCTCCATCCATGAACTTGATCTAGTTATGAAATAGATATTGGATCGATGATGTATTGGTCTGTTCTTTTCTTAAGACTAGAAACTATGTAAACTCGTGATATTTCTTTGGAATGGTTGGTTGTGTGTTATTCATTGTAGATGGAAAAATTGGATAGTTTAAGTCACAAGTCAATTGATTATTTTGTGTGGTGGAAGCCATGAAGGCTCTCTGTTATATTTATAGGTTTTATTGGAGGGTTTCATTCCATCTGGATTCTTGGTCGTATCCTCACTGTCTTTGTAACCATACCTGGTCATATTTGTTGTTATGGGGTTGTTGTGTAATTTTTGAACCACCTTGGGTTACTGCATATCGTTTCCACCTGGTTGTTGGATCATTTTATGTTATTGGTCTCTACATAGTTGGTTATGGTGGCTATTATGGTGAGAGGTTTTCTTAGGGTTGGTTGCTATTACCTGGGCTCTGCATTTATATCAACATTATTCGGCTGATTGGAAAAACCAAGAGGGTTATGCCATACATGTTCTCGGTCTTATTATGGGCTAGTAAGAATCCTCTGCTCCTCTATTCATAGTATCTCTTACTTGGTGTGAATTGTCACCCTACCTTGCAAGGTAATGGTTAAGTGGCCTGTGCGTCCACCATGTTGTCTTGAAGGGTTCTCACCTGATGTTGGTGTGCTCCACCCCAGTCTCCCTATGTTGGTTCCACTGAGAGAACCCTTGATTATTCAGAGCCCACCTTTGGTTATTCAAATCTTGATTTTGATATTTGAGCTAGTTATATCCTGTCGGGTATATTGTTGACTGTTATGAGTTGGTGGAGTAGCATCAACAATGGTTTATTATTGGCTTGTCTCTTTTAATAGCATTGACAGTGGTTTTATTATTGGTATACAGTCGCTGCCTTATTATCTCAGCATGGTTTAATTGGTTGACTTAACAAATGGAAATGGAGACAAAGTCAATGCATCTTGTTTTGTAACAGTCGGATTGTTAACTCAAAATTATTTTATGGTTTGATCAAGTCACAATGATGCTTCTTGCATTCTACATTGGTCTGTGTGTTTCCTACAACATGGTATAAGTTGAATGATGGTTGTTGTTACCGTGTGTTTAAATTGACCAAACAATATCATTGCAATTGAAAGGATTGATAGTGGTGACTTGGTTGTTTGCTATGTATGTTTATGGACATAGTGCATCATAACGTTTGATTTCACCATCAGAGATAGGCACATGTTTTATAATAGTATGGTTTCATTGCAATTTAATTATTAAATTGATTAAAGGAATGGAATTGGGAACGATTTTAAAAGAACTTGTGTTTGTGTTTGATTTGAGGAAATAATTTAGGGAGAATGGTTGATGGTTTTGATGCTGAATAGAGTTGAAACAAATGACTGCGTGTTAATTGGAATTGTTTTAAATATTAAATGGAAGAAGTGAGAAGAAACTAAATTCTTATATAGGTTGTTTGGAAGGCACATTTTTTTTTAGTAAGATGGCATTGTGTTAATTAAAAGTGTTAAAGATTTAAATGTGAACAGTGAGCGACTTTAACACAGAGAAATGGTTAAATTATACACAATAATTGTTTAATTGATCACAGTAATTATTTGGTTAGTGTTGGATCATTTTCATTAAATACATAATTGTCTTATGGATTACTTAATTGATTTTATGAACAATATCTGCTCTCTTTCCCTATCATTATTTCACTTTTCGCTAATTAAAACACCCTCGCCTTCCCATATTCATTATCCACTCCATGTTCCTAAAATTTAATTAGAGTTAAAAGAATCTCTTGTGATAGTGTAAGATCACAGGGATGGATTGCAATGATATATTCTTCAGTTTACATTACAGTTGATTGTTTTTTTGTTTGTGACCAGTAACCATGATATTTTCCCCCTCATTTGAACATTTTTCTCTCAATACAACCCCTCGCATATCCCAAAACCTTTGTTCACCCCCTTCTCATTAACAATGATTAAACAATTTGTATGTATTGGATTGCATGAGTTTTTTATGTTGCTGAGCCAAAAAAAATCATATTTTAAAAGGAATTGTCATGTATGGTTGTTAAAGAAACTATTTTCTAATCAATTATGCGTATATGAATGAGATTTTTCAATCGGGGTAGCCATTGCAGAGGTAACCGAGGAAGAGGTAATTGTAACAGGGGACCTAGAAGTCCAAGATTCTCCATACACTTTGATGCTGACTCACAAGAGTTAGACCAATTATTTCAAGATGGGGATATTAATTGGATTGGGCAAGGTGCGATCCAACCTAGAACTGAAAGGCCTCCCTTCCAAGCCCCACATGTCCCTGGTATCCTCGTGCCCCCTCATGTCTCATTGCATCCTGAAGTTCCCAAAAATGATGGATGGAAAGATATTGTCCACCCAACAGTCTCCCAACATCGTGGCTAGTCTAATTTGTCTTTACTTTCTCCCCCTCCTATCAATCAAATTATGCAAGCTTCCCCTGTCCACTCACTAGTTTAGTCTTCCCATGTGAGTAAAAGGCTGAAAACTGAGGCCCACCATGCCCCTGACAAAGGAAAAGACACTGCTGCCCCTTCCTCACCTTCCAATGGCTTTGATAAATCGATGTCCTCTCATTTGCATTTGAGGGACAATTTATCTCATGTGATCAACGAGATTAGGCCTAAAGGATCAACAAAACCAAAGGAAAATTCAGAGAGATCAAAAGATGACAACAAGAACAAGGGAAGGATTGCGTCTTAGAGTGGGAAATATGGATTTTAAGTTTTTATTCATTTATTAATTGTTGAGAACAATTGACTTCTGAAATTTTGGACAACATATTATTTTTGGATATATGAGCAATATATTTTGGAAATAATTTCAAATATCAATGAGATAAATTGTCAAATATGAATGTGATTATGGGAGTCACAAGGAGGGATGTTTTTTTTAATTAACTAGCTATGTTATGTTTGTTAAAATCTAAAGGGAGTCAAAAGGGGTCCCACCTACTAGTTATTATTTAATTAAAAACCCTTATTATAATTTATTACTTTTCCCCCTAACTAAAAGTTGGTTGAGTTTTAGTTAAATTAACTAGTGAAGTAGTTCAACTAATTCAACCAATTCTAACTTTCTTAAAGGAAAAAGGAAAGGGAGGAACAAGAGGGGAATAGGAGAAGCATACTAAGGTTTTCTCTTTGAGTTTTTGTTGAGATAATTCAATTTTCATTCATTCCTTAATTCATTAGAAGCCTAATTCTTTTTTATGTTAGTAGGGTCCTATTGTAGACAATAAGATTAAGGGATGAATTACATTATTTAGACACTTGTTTTTTAGAGGTGTTGATCTATCTTTGATAGTATGTGTAGACTTGTCTGTTTGTGAATTAGTTTTCATGACTGACAAAGGCTATTGTGCAGAGTCTAGTGGGAAGCAATCTGTGGTAAGTTGATCCATCTTTTCAAGTTCAATTTTTTATTTTCTATCAGAAATCCTTTTGTATGTTACATCGACGACGTCTAAGTTTGACTTTGGTCCAAAACTTCATTAGGAAATTTTGTAAAGAGAACGATTCTTTGATGAATTGGAATGAAATAAAGGATTTCTTTATGTCTCTATGTGTTGATTATTGACTTGGTGTCTTTACTTCTGTCTTTATATTTATTTCAACATCTGATATGTTTAGAAAATTACATAAAAAATGATTTTTTTAGTAAGCTTTTAATTATAAAAAAACAACCTAAGCACTTGTAAACAATACTTGTGAATTAGGATATCATTTTCTATGGCTATAAACATAGGGTGATATTCCCGTCTATCTTGATTTAGCTAAAAAGATCTGAAAATGTTTGAGTAAGATCATTTCATATCTTTTCCTCAATAGTTGCCTCTGTTGTTTATTTATCAGCCAAACAAATTTACAGAGTGCTAACATTCTAGCGTCGTTGTCGGGGAACGAAGGTGAAGTATTCCATGGGAGAAATGAAAAAGTTCAGATATGAGTATTGATGGTGAAAAGTATTCAGACACAGAAAGGATGTACATCATTCACCTGACAACTCCATTTTCAAGAATCTAGAATTTAAAATTTTCATGGTGACTCCACTGCCCAAAGACTCAGTAGCTTGAAGATTTTATTGGCGACTCCACTGAAGCTTAAAATGTGATTCAAAGACTCCACTGAAATATGATATCCCTTGACATAGGTATGAGAGGAAATCATGAGAGAAAACAGGTACCTAAAGTTGAGTTTTTTCCAAGACATAATAATTTTTGTTATTAATTACCTTTTGCCCTTTCTTGAACATGCTAAGCAAATTTTTCTTTACCTAATACATTCAAATGATGATCATGAGAATATTTCAATTACATATATTTATCTTAAATTTGTACATATATCCCCTCATTTTATGACTGATTTTGATCAAAATTTTCCATCTGAGCCATGTGATGGCCATAGCCAAGTTGATGAGCCTCATGAAATCAAGGTTGATGTCTCACCTCTTGTACTTGATTCAACACTATCCAAGATTCAACATAGATACAATCCTTTAAAATTACCTCACATCCTTCATGATTTTCCTCCAAAGCACTATAAGTACCTACCTATGTTTGATGGAGAACTTATTGCCATCACAACTGAAAAACACATCTAGGATTTTGAACATTTTATAGATTTGTTTTAAATTGATCATGATGATGTTTATATGAGGGCCTTCTCTCAAACCTTGAAAGGGGATACCAAATATTGGTTTAAGCACTTGCAGCCAGATACAATTAGCTCATGGGAGGAATTGGAGTATGCATTTTTGAAGATTTGGGGAAAGAAGAAATATTTGGATCTACAAATTACAGAGTTCTATACCTTAAAAATACAAATAAATGAAACTATTTCTACATTCAGTATAAGGTTTTCCAATATTTATTACAATTTGCGAAAAGAAATTCAACCAATTGAAGTTGCTTCCATGCTCCATAATGAAACAACTTTTCATCCAGATTTCTATTTCCTCCTTATGGAAAGAAGACCTAAGTCCTTACAGCAAATGTTTAATGATGCTCAAGATATTCAACACAATATCCAATCATATGAACACATTTGAAATGTGGAGTTGGATGCTCAAGAACATGACAATGAATATGAACAAGAAACAATTAATTGGGATCTTGAGTAGAGAGTTAATAATATCATATGCCTTTTTGAATTTTTAAATGATAATGAGTTTGCAAAGGATTATATTCCACTTATTGAAAAAGGGGGTGCTGATTTAGTTCCCAATCCATCTCATGATAAGCATGTGGATGATTTTTTTATATATTCATTTGTAGACATTCAAGAAGATGAATTTGCAAATCAGCTTGTTGAAGAGCAGGTTGATGTCCCAAGATTTTCCTTATTAGATGACGTTGCAAATGTTTTTGATCTTCCTATATATGATTAATATGATGATGATTATGATTTTGAATTCCTAGAACAACCAATTTCATGTTATCTATTAGAAAATGTTCCTTTTCAGCAGTATAATAAGAGCGATCAGCCTACATATCACAATTACAAAGAAGAAAGTATTGAATCAGCTAAAGGAAATTATTTTTCTTTATGATTTTCTTGATCCAACTGAATATTAGTGGGCAGCCACCTTTTCCAACTGGCTCAAAATAGTTTTCTGGCAAATTTGGCAATTTACTATTTTTAGTAGTTTTTAACTTCTGGGGCCATTTTGAGGGCCCAAATGAAGTTTTTTCAAGATAGAGGTTCTCATTGATATACAAAGGAATTATTGATCCCCCAAAATTAATCTCCTTGACGATATCTTTCTAGCGAGCTATCATACGCCTAAAACGAAGATCGTATGCAAAAGTTACGACCCCGGGAAGTTGATGTACTAACTTACCCAAACGGGGTCCACATGACTTTTGGCGCTGTTGGCAGCCAACCAATTTTTTTGATTACCCTCGAAATCTGCCTACACCCCTTGCGGTATCATAACAAATCATTGTCGCATTGTGTTAATGGACATGTGTCTCGTTTCTTCAACCATTACAATTCAATTTCGACTCAGTTTTCACAATTGCAAATGTGAAAACACCTATCTCGTTGATTATATTGTCGTCGTCTTTTGATTTGTTGGT
>JASDQU011249273.1:0-11163 GCA_032191745.1 Picea mariana
TTGCAGATGTTGTGTAAAGTTGCACTGAGGACAATGCAGAAATAAGGGGAGGGGGATTGTAATGTCCCCAAGGACGAGCCTAGTTGTAAATCTTGTTTACGAAATGAGTTGTAAAAAAATTTTATAGGCTGGGGAGCCAAGGGTTGAAGCCCAAGAGCCTGATTTTGTACATGTATCAATGTAGAATATTAATAAAATATAAACATATCCGCATGCAGACCGACCACGATGAATGAGTGAAGGGGGACTAAGCTTCCATAGAGTGGGCAAGGGATTAGGGGTTGTAAGGTGGGAAGAGGGGCTAAGTATTGAGCCTAGGGGCTTAAGTCCTTGGGAATAATATTTTAATATTATTCCAAAAAGACCATGTGAATTATATGTTTTATCCTAAGTTCTTTTTGGAATGACAAGTGACTTCCAAATGGGGAGGAACACACGTTGATGGAAGGCATGCAGTTTCATGGGTGACAAGTGTCAACCCAAGCCCATGCAAATAAAACTACTGAGATGAGCCATGGTGGGGGTCCTCCTCCATTCTACCTGATCATCTAAGCATGAACTGGTCCGACCTCTGCAGGAGACCTCATGCATCTTCTGAACCGTACATCCCCTGAACTAGAAGCCTATGTTGATTTCAGGAAAAAAGTCTTTGTTTGTTCTGGAAAGCCGGTACACCCCTTCTCTATTCTAAACCGTGGAGTCTAAATTGACCCCTGCATGGACAACTCATCACACATCCCTGAGAATCCAAAGTGTGAGTCTATCTCGTGTTGCCAGATTGAGAAAACGGAAGTGTCCCATCCATGCTAAGCCTGGTTATGCTGTTGCACCTATCTGTAGCTGCCCTGGGGTGTTCATGTTTGGATTCTTGTTGATTGTGGTGGACATGTAGTGTTTGATCCTATGTGGCTTGTTGGCCAGTTTGTACAACACTCTCTCCAGGGGAGAGAGTTGGTTGAAGTTGGAAGAACGGGTTGCTGGGCCTATGAGCGACTCTCTCCGGGTGAGAGAGTGTGCAAGGGAACGAGAGACCTCTTGGAAGGAACCCTATAGATGCCACAGTGCTTAGAGAATTCTGGTACGGTCTATTGTTGAAACCTAAGGCAAGGGAGGTTAGCAGTTGAAGGACTGTCTAGGTGACAGAGAAGGTGTATACTCCTGGGGTGGAACAGGCATGTGGGGAAGGAGAGTATATGGCAGTGAGTATGAGTGGTTCCTAGGAGAAAATTCCTTCCTTGTGACTGTGTGTTTTCTCTGTAACCTTAGCCTAGCCTAGGATTCCTTACCTTGGGGGTGGAGCTTAGTCCCAACTCAAGACTGACCCACTGCTGAGATTAATGAGTAGTGTGGTCTAAGGCTGGGAGGTTCGTGGAAGGCCTACACCTGGTTGGTGGAATTACCACCGTTTCAAAGATAAGTACCAGATGATGTTTTAATTACTTTTATGCATGTCTGTGTATTTATATTTATCATGTATTCTGTTGTGCATACGAATTAATGTTAAAGCCATTGCTTATTTATAATAGTAGTAATTCTTATGGTTACTCTGAGTTTAAATGTGTTTCACTTGCTTAAATGCATGTCTTATATATAGAATTAAGCATGAGATTGTTATTCCACATAGTAATGTTGGCCCGGCCCAGAATGGGGTGTTATAGTTGAGAGAGTCGCTCAGAGGAAGGAGAGAACTCCTGGAAGGAACCCTGTAGCTACCACAAAGCTTAAAGACTTCCGTTTTGGTCTGTTGCTGGAACCCAATGCAAGGGAGGTTAGCAGCCGAAGGACTGTCTAGGTGACAGAGAAGGTGTATACTCCTGGGGTGGAACATGCATGTGGGGAAGGAGAGTCTGTGGCAGTGAGTATAAGTGGTTCCTGGGAGAAAATTCCTTCCTTATGACTGTGTGTTTTCCTTGTAACCTCAGCCTAGCCTAGGATTCCTTGCCTTGGGGGTGGATCTTAGTCCCATCTCGGGGGTGACCCACTACTGAGCTTGAAGAGCAGTGTGGTCGAAGGCTAGGAGGTTCATGGAAGGCCTACACCTGGTTGGTGGAATTACCATTGTTTCAAAGATAAGTACCAGATGATGTTTTAATTACTTTTCTGCATGTCTGTGTATTTATATTTATCATGTATTTTGTTATGCATACAAATTAATGTTAAAGCCATTGATTATTTATAATAGCAGCAATTTTTATGGTTACTCTGAGTTTAAATGTGTTTCATTTTCTTAAATGCATGTCTTATATATAGAATTAAGTATGAGATTGTTATTCTGCGTAGTAATGTTGGCCCGGCCTGGAATGGGGCATTACACATGGTGTGAGGTATATTCTTGGTACATATATGAGGTGCATGTCTTGGTGATGTTGGTACTTGGATGATGTACACCATTTATGGTACTTACTTGRTATATCCTATGGTACATGGTGTATGGAATTATTGAGTGATTTGGTATACGGTTGAGATGCATTGTTGGTAAATGGTATGGTACAGGTGTTGATGTACATGGTGGATACATGATTGATGTACATGGTTGATTGTTGAGGTGTATGGTATAGGTGTTGGTGCATGATTGATGCATGGTTTGGTATAGGTGTTGGTGCATGGTTGATGCACTTGTTGTGGTACAGGTTGTGGTACACAGTTGATTCTTGGTATGATACAATATTGGTACATTGTATGGTTTTGATGTACATGGTTGATATACACGGTTGATGTGCATGGTTAGCACATGGTTGATAGTAGAGGTTGTGGAACAGGTTGATGCATGGTGCATGGTACAGGTTGGTATATTGTTGAGACACATATATTATGATGGCGTGTTGGTGATATTGGTATATTCTTGGTAGAGGCATGTGTTGGTTATGTTGGACATCTATTTGAGATGTGTCCTCAATATGACATCCATGTGAGAGGATCTAGTTGAGTATCCATGACAGTGACAGGTTGGATGGGATAATCAGTGACAGGTTGTATACAGTGACAGGTTGGATACAGTTACAATTTGGATAGGTTGATCAGCGATAGGTTGGATACATTGACAAGTTATAGGTTGGTGTGACAGTGATAGTGATAGTGACACTAGTGGCAATGGAAATGACAATGACAATGGAAGTGACAATGACAGTGGCAGTGATAGTGACAGTGGTAGTGGTAGTGATAGTGATAGTGACTATGACAATGACAGTGGCAGTGATAGTGGCAGTGATTTTGGTAGTGACAGTTGGTCTACACTTATACTTCAACATGGAAGGATGAGGAAAGGAAAGGGGGTTGTAGCCTCCTTCTTGTTGGAGCCAAATAATCATGGAGTTGGAGCTTCCTTCAGGTATGATCCTGAGAACTTGGTTGTTCTAGCCACCTTCTAGTTGGAGCCATAGAACACAAGGGGTTTTATCCCCCTTTTGTTTGGAGCTAGAGAATTTAGAGTTGTAGATTTCTTCAAATTGAAGCCTATAAATGGGGGGTTGTATCCTCCTTCCAGTTGCAGCTAGAGAATTTGGAATTTGGTGCTTCCTAGGAATGAATTCTTCATATATATAAGAAAACATTTTGTGGTTTTCTCCCAATGGGTTTTCCACATAAATAATGGTTTACTTTGTATTTTATGTGATATTGTTGATGTGATGTTTCTTATAATTATATGCTCATGATATATTGATTGCAATCATAGATGATACATTGATGATAAACTGTTGAACATTGTTTATAAAGTGAAATAATATATATTGTGGTTAAAAGTGGTATAAAGTGCTCATATTGATTCGCCCCCTCTCAATATTCCAACAATTGGTATCTGAGAAGGTTCCTTCAGGAAACAATTTAACCACCAAAAGTTAGATCATGGTGAGCAACTGTTTGTACAAGAATGGAATACCATAGTTCAATGGTCATAGTGGTCTGGATTATGAACTATGGAATTACGGGATGAAAACATTCTTACAGGAAAAGGGACATGTCATTTGGAAATAAATTTTCATAGGATACAATGATTCAAATAAATCAAAGAGTACAACCAAGAAAGAATTGAAGAAGAACAACAAAATTGCAATGGATTTCATCTGGGAGAGTTTATGTGATTGAGGAAAAGACAAAGTGGGAAAACGTTCATAAGCTAAAGAACTCTGGGATAGGCTACACAATTTCTATTTTTCCCTCATCACAGATTCATAGAATACCAAAGAAGTGCAGGCACATAACAAGAAGAAAGATTATCATCATGTCAGAAAGATTCATAAGAAGAAGAGTACGAAGTCAACAAAAGTGAGTACTTTTTCTTTAATTGTGAAAAGCGTAGACATCTTGAAATTGAATGCCCTTATTTGAAGATTGAAAGTGATGAGACAGAAAATCCTAATGAAGTGTAAGACAGTCTTGATATTGAAAAGTAAGAGAATCATGAAGAAGAATTCARTCAATGAGAAARAGAACTTGAATATGAAATAATCACATTGAAGATCCAACTTGAAGAAGTAAAGAAAAAAAAAATCATAAGGAATCAGATGATGAAGAAAGAAGAAAAGGTGGAGAAGATTGAAGAACAAGATGTCACGTTAAGAGTAAAAGTAATCAAACTCAGTAAGAACATTGAAGAGATAGAAACGTCTATATCATTAGAAATGAAAGTTGAGGATAAATGTCACAGGTTATTGAAAGGGAAAAATGAAGAGAAGTATAATATTTATGCAGAAGTAATCAAAGGTTATGTAAAGAAGGAAGAATGCAATCCCCTATTGAAGAAAATTCTAGAAGTGCAGAAGACTGAAGAAGAATATTATATAAGAAGATCCACCACGTTCAAATAGAAAAGAAGCTTCAATCAAGATCATGATCATCCAAGGAAGGAATTCAAAAGGACTACACCACAAATAAGATCATTCACTCCAAAGTACATAAATTTATTTTATGTTSATTGTTTTTATTATATTAACTTTGCACATAAAATTGCAAATTGCAGGGATTATGGAAGAAATGTTCAAACAATAAAATCTTATGTGGCCCCACATAACATTGAATGTTACAAATTCCACAATTATGGACACATATCTCGTGATTGTAGAAGTATGATCGATACTTMTATGAAAGAGAACACCGATATCATATTTAATAAAGTATGGAAASGAAAACAAGAACAKGTATATGAAGAATAGATGAAGGAAGGACACCCATAATTCATACTTTCAGGATTTGCAATAGTACGAGATCAGGAAAAATCTATAAGAAAAAAGGAAGATGTCAGATATAGGAAGACTTGGAGAAGAAATGGAAAACGAGATGAATAGGTGAATAAACACCAAGTCCCATAGATCGCAGTATTTGTACTAGTACCAGAAAGAAAAGAAGAATAGGTTCAAGAGATTGTACTTTGAGGATTTGTAGTGCAAGATCAATCCAAATATATAAAGGAAGAAGTTATAGTTCATAGAGATGGTGAATCTACTAATGAAGAGGAATATGACTCTTCATCAGAGAAGGTATTGTTATGATCCATCTGGCTTGGATATTCCTAGTAAATATGTATGTTGAACAAGGGGAGTTAGTCCAGAAGCTACTACAGATAAGATAACCATATTTTGAGTAGTATGAAGTATTTGTAGAGACAGATTCAGAGTATTCATATAGCAGAAGTACATAATGATCCCACACATGTGTCAGTTGGAAGTTACATAGGAAGACATTTATGATCATACTACACGTATGTATTTAGGAAGGGATATCTTTAGTACAGGTTATTCTAGGCATATAGATTTTGATGAGAAGATAGATCAGATCTGTGGACATATTTTGATTCAGTCTGATGATCAGTTTTAGTATACTCAGGTGAAGCCTTCATAATAGTCCAGTGAGAGATGGGTTAGCATTCTGGATAGTTGAGTAGTAGAGTTATGAACAGTCGGTGACATATGGAAATAGACAGATTCCTGAGATGTTTAGCAGGTACAAAAAGCATGGATCATAACATATGAATAGCAACATATTTACAATTGGAATCAGTGAAATCATTTGGAATCAGTTGGTCACAAAAATGAAATAAGGGAAAGCCACATCAGAATAGAGAAAAGGAAACTGTCATCATAAGCTATATCATCAAAAGGACATTGTTGAACAGTATGGTCAAGTGAACATGACAAGTAAAAGAAGAAATTAATTTTTTAATTCTTTTTATATATGTCGTTAAAATTCAAGAGGAAGCACCAATGGAAAATAAACATCACTGGAAGAGAGGAAAGGAAACATATACAGGAATCCCTACATTGATCTACATATTATATAAAATTCAAGGGATGAAAAATTATCAGAAAGAGAGATTGAGAAAAGAATATTGGTAGCATACAAACAGGGATACATACCCACAGGGGGAGATATTATTTTTCCCATGATTGGTTAGAGAAGGTATAGTATCAGGAGGAGAAATATCGATAGGGAAAGTTAACCTTTGATTACAGATGAAGAGAAATAACAGAGGCATGAAGACAGGGGGAGAAGCCCCAAGAGGAGATACCCTTTGCAATTGATGTCAAAGTGGGAGAGATAGAAACATTTATGAGGAGAGATGATCACAGGGGGAGAATGACCATGAGTATTTCCATGTCTAAGTGTTTTCATCAATTCCAAAGGGTGAGATTGTTGGATAGTTGCTTTGGACAGTTGGTTGTCATTGATGTCTACCCTTGGAGAGTGATATTAGAGATTGATTTCAACCCTTAGAGATTGTTGTCAACCCTTGTAGAAGTTTGGAAGCCCCAGAAATGTGGACGATATCATTGGATAGTTGGTTATCATCTATATGATTGATATTGATGGTGAGTTAGTTGGGTATATTTGATGTATTCTACATGCATCCTCAACGGTGTGGTTATGGGACCTGAAATTGATTAAGGAATAACAACATGAAGGATGGTGAAATTGTGAGTAAGAATATAATATATGGATAGTATACATAATACCATTTCCATTGATATGTGGTAAGCCACATGGTTCCTCATTGTTAGGTATATATGGCCTTGTAAACTTGGAAGCCCCGAAGAGGGGTCAAGAAGCCTCTAGTTGGTTACAAGTCTTTGTCAAAGGGTAAAGTTATTGTAACAAGAAAACCCTAGAATACCTAAAGTAAGGAGACATGTTACTATGAGAAAATATATAAACACCTAAAGGAGTCTCTCATAAGTACACACACACACACTTACAATTGAATATCTATCTTGTGAATGTTATTGTCTAGTATTGTGATATTTTGGCTAGTTTGTGACGACATTTTTCTAAGGTTTTGAAGTAAGGTCGAAGGTGAAAGTCTCATAGTTGTAGCAAGCTTGATTAACCCTATTTTATGAGGTATCTGTGGGTTGCAGTTCAGTAGGGCATGAATGTATGTGGGTTGTAGTGGAGGAAAACATGGATATCACTGATTTGTAGAAGAGCAAGTCGTGTATATGTAAAAATACTTGTGAAATGTTGTGAAGGGATTTTGGTACCAAGTTTTTGAGGACTATGGAAGAGTTACAGGTCATTTTATAGTACAATCGGTCTACTACAGGATCAAAGGTAAGTTTTAAGAGTTACATTTATATGATTGTATATTATTCTTGGTGATGGTATGGTTCATTCTTGAAAGGCATGTCTTGTTGATGCATGGTAATTATTGGTGAACATATGATACATTGTTAGTGGTATATTCCTTATGGTTGGTATCTAGTTTGGTATGGTACATGGCTATGGTTATTGGCACATAATTGAGGCACATGGTGTGAGGTATATTATTGGTACATATATGAGATGCATGTCTTGGTGATGTTGGTACTTGGTTGAGGTACACCATTAATGGTACTTACTTGATATATCCTATGGTACATGGTGTATGGAATTATTGAATGACTTTTTATACGGTTGAGATACATTTTTGGTACATGCTATGGTACAAGTGTTGATGTAAATGGTTTATACATGATTTATGTACATGGTTGATGGTTGAGGAATATGGTACATGTGTTGGTGCATAATTATTGCACAGTTATTTATAGGTGTTATTGCATGATTGATGCACTTGTTGTGGTATAGGTTGTGGTACACAGTTGATGCTTGGTATGATACAATATTGGTACATGGTATGGTGTTGATATACATAGTTGATATACATGGTTGATATGCATGGTTGAAACATGGTATGATACATGATATAGTATATGGTTGATGTGCATGGTTGGCACATGGTTGATGGTGTGGGTTGTGGCATAGGTTGATGCATGGTGCATGGTGTTATAGCTCAAAATGCCAGTACTATGCATTTCTAATATTGGTCTACTCATTTACACATATGTCAACCATTTTTGTTGAGGTTCCTCTTAAAAAACAACTATTTTTATGATGTAAGCACCCTTTTATACATGCAGTGCATGTACATACGCTAGCTTCATACCTACAAGCCCACATGTACTCTCAAAAATTGCAAAGAATAAAAACAAATGCACTTTCCGATGGAGTTTACGGGTTATTTTGGGTTTCACAACCATTTTACCTCATGTATCCCTTATGAAAACCAAATAACCATCATTTCTCCATATAAAAAAGGACCTAGGGGGGTCATTTGGATATATGAAAGAAGATGCAAGATATCTCTATCAAAATTTCTCCTTTTGTCATTCCAAGCCTTTTCATATTGGTCTGAGTTTTCATCCTCAACATTCCAAATCATTCATCCTCCATATAAAATCCATCCATTCCATTATATTGGCATACTGGTTGTGAGGATCTCGCATTGGGATTGGTGCACTTGGAGTATAGTTAGAGGAACTCAGGAGAGGTTTGTAGAATAGCACCAACAAGACTAAGGTTGTAACTTACCATATTGTTATCAATAAAAGAGAATCTTATTGTCCCAGATCTATGTGTCTTCTTGTTTATGTTTATAAATGGTTTTCATGAATATCTAGTCCTTTAGATGATCTTGTTAATTATGTATATGTTGTTCCACATTGTTCTTTGAGGTTGTTTCAGGCCTACATTGGGAGGAGGTCTACAATTTAGGAGTGGACAACAAGAGGAAAGGATATGAAACATATGAAAGGATTTAAGGTGCATATATTGATCTTCCTTACCTTTCGTTAAGTATCATTAGGTCTTGTTATATTTGGGTGAAATAGGAGTAATTCTTTCTTTTAAGGTGTCACTTTCTCTTCCTAGTCACTAGACCCGGATTAGGGGAATTTTTCCCCATAGAACAATTGACCACTCCACTGGGGAAGCTCTCTAGGGTCTTGTTGGTAGATTATTTTTGGTTTGAATTCTAGTTTTTTTTCTATTCTTTTTTACTCTGTAAGAGTCTATGGTCACCTTCCAAGTGTTTCCACCTTTCCTGATCTAGATTGTCACTCTGAATTTTATCTCTTTTTTGAGTTTGTCCAGCAGTATACATGCCCTATTATATACCTAGAACATGTACATACGCAATTAGAGTTATCCCATCCCGTGTACACCTGAAGTATTCCTATGCACAACATGCGTATATGTTATTTTGAAGAGTTAAAAAAAAAAAAAAAAAAAAATTTCTCCCAGGAAACCTTTGGTCTCTCAGGTCCTCCTAAGTACCAGAGACCTATGTTAGTTGTTGTTAAACAAGATTCGAGTCTCATATTGTCTATGAAACTATAAAGAAATATTTTTGTATAATTTATTTGTTTCTTTCTTTTAAGGTGTCACTTGCTCTGCCTAGTCACTCGACCCTCATTAGGGGGATTTTTCCCCATATCACATGGTATAGGTTGGTACATGGTCGAAACACATATCTTGTGATGGTATGTTGGTGATATTGGTACATGCTTGGTAGAGGCATGTGTTGGTGATGTTGGACATCTATTTTAGAGGTGTCCTTAGTATATTATCCATGTGAGAGGGTATGGTTGATTATCTGTGACAGTGACATGTTTGATACAATGACATCTTGGATGTAYAGTGACAAGTCAGATCAGTTGATTAGTGACAGGTTGGATATAGTGATAGGTTGAATACAATGACAAGTTACAAGTTGATGTGACAGTGACACTAATAATGACAGTGGAAGTGGCAATGTCAATGAGAGTGAAAGTGACAGTGACAGTGACATTGGTAGTGGTAGTGGTAGTGRCARTGATTGTGGTAGTGACATTTGGTCTACACTTATACATCAGGGTGGTAGKATGGGGCAAGGAAAGGGGGTTGTATCCTCCTTCTAATTGGATTTGTGGAATMAGGGAGTTGGATCTTCCTTAAGGTTCRAACCTGAGAAATAGGTGGTTGTAGCCACCTTTTGATTGGAGTCGAAGAACCCAAGGGGTTGTAGCCTCCTTCTAGTTGGATACAAATAATTTAGGGAGTTGTATATTCCTTTAGGTTGGAGACTATAAATAGGGGGATGTAGCCTCCTTCCAGTTGCATCTAGAGAATTTGGAAGTTGGTGCTTCCTGTAAATGAATTCTTCATATATATAAGAAAGCATTTCGTGGTTTTCTCCCATTTGGGTTTCCATGTAAATACTAGTGTACTTTGTATTTGATTTGATGTTGCTTATGTGATGTTTCTTATGATTATATTCTCATGATATATTGATTGAAATCATATATGATACATTGATGATAAATTTTTGAACATTGTTGATAAAGTGAAAGAATATATATTGGGGATAAAAGTGGTACAAAGTTCTCATATTGATTCACACACTCCCACCCCCTTTTAGTATTTCAACAATTGGTATCAGAGAAGATTCCTTCAAGAAATAGTTTAACCACTGGAAGGTAGATCATGCAAAGCAATTGTTTGTACAAGAATGGAAAACCATAGTTCAATGGTCAGTGTGGTCTAGATTATGAATTATGAAATTACGAGATGAAAAAATTCTTACAGGAAAAGGGACTTGACATTTGTAAATCAATTGTTACAGAATAAAATGATTCAAAGAAATGAAATACTGTAGACAAGAAGGAATTGAAGAAGAAAAACAAAATTGCAATGGATTTCATCTTGGAAAGTTTAAGTGATTCAGCAAAAGATAAAGTGGGAAAATGTTCATCAACTAAAGAAGTTCTGGGTAATCTACACAATTTATATTTCTCCCTCATCCTATAATCAGAGAATACCAAAGAAGATACAGGTACAAAACAAGAATAAAGATTCCCATCATGTAAGATAGATTCA
>JASDQU011249275.1:5442-30761 GCA_032191745.1 Picea mariana
TTTGAATGATCCTTATTCTCAACTTCTATTGTTTCAAAAATTGGGAACCTGATAATGGGGGATTATTTGGATGCCTACCCTCGAGATCCTACCTAGACTAAAAATTTATTTTGGCACCTCATGTGGAGGAAAATTTAGTGTGTTCTTAGAAAAATTTTAGATGGAGTGGGCTGAGTGATTGGGGTCATGGACCAACCTCATTTGAATTAAATTGGTGTGGACAATTTCTAAAGAAGTAGTCGGATATTTCAGAGTTCCTTTGAAGTACTTTGTGAGTACTAAAAAATAAAGCTTACTTCGACCTCTACTATTCTAATATAAATTATGTGTGTGATGAGTGGCTTTGTGTGCAAGAAAGTGAAAAGTGTGCAAAATATTTTTAATAAGTTAATTGTAATATTTTAGCATGTGGACTTCTTGTGGTTCTTACAAATATTCTTACCTATCTTACTATGTTTTTTTGGTACAACCTTGCGGAATATTTAAAGTCCTAAAGAACTAGCAAGCCCATATGAGTCCTTACTTGATCTTTTAAACTCCCTAGAATGATGTCTAAACTAGAGAATATTTTTGAAACTGTCCTAAGATTGGAAACATGTGGGCATGTATGGGCCCTTACAAAGATTCTAACATAATTTTCAAAACTAATAGGTACCTAGTGGGGTGTTGGCCTCTCCTAATGATTTATTAAGGGAGAGGAAATTTCCTTTCAACCACCTTTTCTGAATACCGATATCACACTTGGGTGCGGGGAAGAGCATACTTGAGGGTTAAAATTGATTTTTGTTCCAAAATTAGTTGATTTGTGTTTTGAAAAAGCAATAACTTCAACTCAAAATTTTAAATTTCAAATGAGCCATCCATGTGGCAACAAAGAAAATAGAAGAATAGTGATTCTTTTTACCCCTATGTGCTTATGTTAGCTAACCTTCCTTATGAGAAGGACTCTAAGTGAAGTGTGATTTCTTTACAAAAGTGCAAGAAATTAAAATCTAAAGACAAGGGGCCCTCAAACGACTCATAAAAACCCTTACAATTTGAAAAAATTGAACTTATGTGCGGGTTGTAGCTATGACAGTCGTGCTAAGTGTGCAGAATGTGCAGAATTATGAAGGTTTTCACGCGCACAGAGCGTAGAGTGCCCAAAATGAGTGTTTGTGTGCATCGAAAGCCACACACTGCCTATCACACGTCGGGAAAGAAATTCTCTTTCCTTGGCTCTAAATTCTGACTTTGGAAGACTAGATTAGGTGAGAAACAAATACAACACTTACTTTCCTAGTTAAGTCATCTAAAAAAGATAGAGGTTTTTGAGTTGAATAGATAAGCAAATACACATGAAACAAGGACATAAAACAAAAGAAAATAAATGTTAGAGAAGCATGTAAGAACTAGAACCATGAAAAACAAAAAATGACAATTATATAGCTACCAATGGATCAATATATTGAAAGGATACCACCATAGAGAAAGGAAGGGACATATGAATCCCCTCTTCCTCCTTGGGAGGGCTCTTGAGTTCCCTACTAAAAATCTTCTCTCTTCATTCAATGGCAAGTAACAATGGTGAAGAAATACAATGTCAATCCTCTCAAGAGGTGAGTGGAATGGCCCTTGCTATAGTGCTTGAATGATTCAAAAAGAAAAGAGGATTCTCCAAGAAGAATTATTGCAGCATAACAATACCTTAAATATCTTATTTATATAGCACACCCATGGCACATATTTATAGTGTTCATTCATGGCAAGATACAATTGGTTCATAGTGTGAACAAAGGGCCTTTTAGGGCACTTCCTAGCCCTTGACCAACCTCCAAGCTAGATTTTGCTCAAATCTGAGTGTCAAATCGTGATGAGGTTTGGACTAGAAGTGGTTGAGAGGCCGACAAGATTCATAAATGTGTTGTTCATGAGAAGTGCATGACTTTTCTCGTAGACATTTGTGCATCTTGTGCATTCTACGCAAAGTGTGTGATTAGGGTTGTGTTATCTTGCACATTATGTGCATATGCACGTGCTTCCTTTGGTGAATTTTCACACTTTGATTTTTGAACCAAGTGTATAGTTTTATGCCTTTTTGATGGATTTTGGTGTTGTAGGTGTACTAATTGTTGCTGGAATTGATGTCTTTCTTCAACCATTGTGTGCAATGTTGTGGATGATTCTTCAGTGATAAAAATCGGAATTGAGCATGGTTACAGTCATTGGGAAGATATTGATGAGAAGAATCCATCTACGAGGTTCAATGAGATAAAGCAAACGAGTGGAAAATAGAACATTTTGAACAACCCATCATCCTAAGTAAGGGTTATGGGGTCAGGTGTCTTACAATGCCACACAACATACTGTTGTGATATGGGCTCTCTTCCAATCAATCAAAACTCCCAACCTTCCACATCACCAAGCTAAAATAGTCCACAACTCCTAATCTGGAAAAAAGGCTCCATGTCTCAAACCAGAGACCATCTACCCTGCTGCCACCTACAAGAGTCTTTGTATCTCTCTTTGATCGTTGTCACCTATGACCTATCCTAATAGAAACAGGAAATCTTTAACCAAATGTAGCAACTATGTGTCTCAAATATTATCCCCTTCTCTTTAAATCTCAATCTCTGATACCATGTCAATTTTCACATGCAAATCTATGTGACTAATTTTGAGATCTGAAAATTGCTTCCTAGTGAGCTAACAATAAACCCTAGTTGTTATCGCTGAACAATTTTACACTTTAAATTATTGACTGAAAATATATGCAGTTGAAACAACAATATTAGAGATGAATCATAAATACACATGAGACAAAAAAAAATTGTTCTGTAACCTTGTTAATTTCAGAAATTCTAAGGGAAAAACCAACCCTCCCAGCCAATACAATTTCACCAAAATATAAGGACAACCTTGTCCTCCAATAATCAGACAAATCAGAAAACCAAACCTCAAAAAATCTCTGAGACAATTCTCAACTTACAAATCTGTCACAGACCACCTGTACGACCTACTGATGTCATCCTGTACATACCTTCTCTTGCCCAAAAACCTTGTACGAATGTACGCGATTCATTCTTACTACAACCCACATACATACGCAACTGTGCCCACTGCAACCCACGTATACTTCCATACAATTTTATTTCTTTGGTTGCCTCTCTCTCCCACACATGCGATGTTCTTTTCCCTGCTAAGAATAGAAAATAAAGAGTCCTCAACCCCAAGCCAGATTTTCCATAGTTGCAAAAATTACCTGGCTAAATGACCAAGCTCATTGGCACAAGTGCATACTCACTTAAGCCAACTCCATCATGTCACCACACACACTGCACAATGAAATGTCACAATGACCTCTCTCCTTTATATACAATCCTCAAGGGGTCATCATGGAAGCCCCTCCAAAAGTCAACATCACATTAGGCTTTCTTGTGGGTAGAAAGCCCCAACACAAACCCACAAAACCCATCACCAAACCCATGAAGCCCCTGCTTCACTCCAAGGGAATTTTCACCCAATTTAAAGTGTGATGTGGTGCCCACGATGATTCCCACATGCCCAACACCTAGGGAAATGTTTACCAAAATATGATCACCTATATTTTTCCGCTCATGGAATAATAATAAAAATTGACATCAGAAAAAGAAAAATTTTGAACGATTAATAATTCATTGTAGCCCTCGGTTTCAGCTTCATCATGCATTTTTCAAATTCAAGATGCAATTTCTTGAGCTCAAGATATCTAGGTTTTCTTCAAACCAGAAAAAAACACTTCTTCCATGTGGAACATGTTAGCACTGAGAGTCACCCTTAGATTGCAAGAGCATAAGCCCAACACCCATCAAAATGTTGGTGGAGGTAGGTTTATGAGTGGAGGTCAAATGGACAAAACTCAACATAAGAATGTTTTAACACAAACACTGGACAAGAAATGCATAAGGAAATGAGGTCCTCATTAACTTCAGTTAGTGGTTAAGGC
Source organism: Picea mariana (assembly GCA_032191745.1). NCBI lineage: Eukaryota > Viridiplantae > Streptophyta > Pinopsida > Pinales > Pinaceae > Picea > Picea mariana. The sequence goes on from JASDQU011249275.1 coordinate 9,407, forward strand.
TAAAGATGAGCAGAAGGAAGACTTGGTGAGAAATGTGGACAAGTCTACCATGAGCATCCGACCTTAAGGTAGCTTGGTGCAGAAAAAACTCATGCACAAGTGCACTCTTAAACTCAAATTTAAGATACTGAAATATATCACAATAGTATTATAATCAAACCTCCATTACAATACAACTACAACAACTTGTCTAGATCATCCATGCACAAGCATTTCATCATAAGAGGAAACAAGACAACGAAAGAAAATACTGAAACAGGTCACAACAACATTATAATCAAACCTCCATTACAATACAACTACAAGACCTCGTCTGGATATTCCATGCACCAGTTGTTCAACACAAAAATGAACAAGATGATGAAAGAGGATGACTTCTATTAATCAGAAAGTCGTAGATCTCATACGTAACCAAATAACAACTCTGGTATCAAAATATTACAAAATAGGGACCTTTGCTCAACCATTCAACCCTAACAAAATCTTCAACTGATCTATTTTTACTCAATTCAGTGGACAACCACTAGGAGGGTCATCTGGTTGTCCCTTCCAAGGATTTTCGTCTATGCATCCTTCTGTAATACTGTGTGTGTTTCCTCTTTTCAAACAAAAACTCAAATCAGCATGGCCCTGCAAGGAAAAACCATCCATCGTGGTACCTTGGGTTGACAGTTTTGTCTCCTCGGCTAGAGCTTCCATGCCTTCTATTTATGGAGTGAAACGAGGTTTCAACTACCATTCCTCGTTCATTAACTGAATTCTCCTCGGGATCAGGACGCGGCTTGACGACTAGGGGGTGGCCACGTGCTATCGTTGGATTCAATGCTAGACAAGCACGTGATTTCAGGGTCCTCGAAAGAGGTTTGGAACCACACTTCTTTTGGGCCCGAAATGCACCACCTTTCGCCACGTAGCTCTCCCACGATACCATGGTTTGGATTTCAGCCCGCTCAAGGAATTTTAATGCCCAAACATGTTGAGGTACCGAAATGACTTGTGGTCGTTGATTTGGTCGTGATCTGCAGTTTGAGCGCACCTGCTATTTTAGTGCCCCCGCCAAATATTTATCTTCCTGCAACTATGGAATCCTTCAAACCACACTTAGAGGTGGAACTAAACTGAACTGCACATGGGATCTCTGGTGCTGAAAACTGCACCTACCCTTTTTCCTGCACTCACGGATGTCACCTATGACCCTGAACAACTTCATGTGATAACAAAACAAAGCTAATTTTCTTCGAACCATGCTTTCTCTTGGAACCATTCATCTTTTAGAACATACTTCTTTCCATGTTCATAATCTTGGGACTTCTCTTATTATCCTTTTTTTCAACACTTAGAATTTTTTAATATCCTTTGYGGGTTCAGATCAACTCCTAATCCCTCCATCTCCCTTCCCCTACTTCTTCCTACCATGCCCTCTTCCCATACTTTATTTCATTTCATAAATCATGGGTTCACACCCGACATACTCTACAAACCCGCGACCTCCACTCTTCATCTCACCCTTACCTCCTCCCTCCCGCCTTTCCATACTTACATTATTTTTGGGTTATCCGGTTCACACTCCTCCCATATTTCCTTTATTTGGTTCGTGGACTACCTCGCCTCCCTCACCTCCTCCAACCTGTGAACCTGCCATACTCCTCACACCTGACTCTCCCACGCTCACTTCTCCACACCCTATGTCATCTTACTTCACTCCCACACTTCTGACACCCTCATTTCCCCCCATTCTCTCACTTCACTCTCACCCCATTTTCCTTCCCTTAACTTCCTTTAAGTAACTCCAATACCAATGAGATTATGACACTTATCAACCAATCAAATTATTCCACATGGAATCCAATAACTCATGACACATGGAAACCAACTACTTGCGACCACAAAAATCTTGGATCGTTACTCATTGCCAACTATTGTCATATTTTACAAGTTATGATTAGCATATTGACAACACAAAAGTCTTGGATCATTACTCATTACCATGTGTTATCCTATACCCCTTTATCAAGCATGACTATTTTTAATAAAAAGGGAAAATGAACTAATTACCAAAATGTGTATATCATGCAAACTTATACTACTTAGGACTCCTTTTTCAAAAATACCTCCCATAACTCTCTTCATTATTTTAATATATACCATGCCATGCCTTTTTGGGTTAGGACCTCAACATTACTTCATGCCATGCCAAGAAGAAAATGTACATATTATATCTTCTCATATTACCACGTTCCTTTCCACACGAGAACTTATTATTYAAAATGAAGAATATGGGTTTTGAAATGTGATTATTCTTGTTTTCAGATTTCTGTGGTGAGGGTTTTCAAATTCATGTGATTATTCTACCTTATATTTTGAACCACTACGTGGTGTCTTATATGCCAAATAATTTTCCTCATGGTTGACTTAACCCAACATGCCAAAACAAGTGAATCGACTTAACCCAACATKCCAAAACAAGTGAATCGAGTTTACAAACCAATTCCATCGTATGTGTTTTATGCATGGCAAGCACAAAGTGCATACGTTTTGAGGAAGCATCATAAAAATTCAATTATGATTGGAAATCAGTTGCTTTATTCATCCTCTAAGGTTTCCATTGGCCATGACATACAATGTATCTTTTGTATCTGTCGAGTTGACTACAAATACTGAAGACAAGCTTGTTATTTTTTTTGAATTCTACGACCCATGGACTAATTCTTGTCAAGCACTCCATCCAAAGTTGTGCAAAATAACTACATATTAAACCCATCATTGCAAGAATATGCTTCTATTGGAATCTATTCACAACAACATGCCAAATGGCTCTCCAGATCAGCGGCATTTTACCATGGTGATTTGTTAGTTAACATTTAGTTTATTTTCTGTTATTTAGTTACATAGACTGAATCATCTACCTTCTTTCAGCTATTTGTATAAATTTTATACATTAAACATGAATAATACACTTACTACTGTGGAGTTTATTCACGGGCATGTGTTCAGTGGTATCAGCTACGTTTTTTTAAAATCCATGCTATTTTGTTCTGCCGCTGGGACATTTTTTTCTTTGTAAATTTACTGCCACTGATCTGAAAATTTCTCTCTAGTTTTAAAACTCCTCGTTTTCTTTCTTTATAAATTTCCTATCCCTACCACTGGTTCAGAAAGGTAGATCAAAAATTTGTCTATTGTTTGGAAGTTTCGAAATCCCACTCTGTATTGATCGCTAGAAAAGCAGAACCGGTGGAATCGTCGAAGTGATCAAATATCTTGAACTCTGTAGTGTATTGCCAGTGTGTGAAAGATCCATTTGGTGCGATATGGTTCTCTGTGATTGAAAGAAGATACAGGGAGTCGCTGTGAGCAGTCTACAAAGTCGTTATTCAGCAACCAAGGTCGAAGGTGTGCTTGTTGTGAGATTTCTTTAATTCTTTGCAAGTGGAATTTCATTTACACACAGATTACACATTAGTTTACAATGCATTCATTAATATCTATTGTGGGAGTAGTGCTCTCCAGACAAGAAAATTACCAAGAATGGTTTCGGAAAATAAAAAATATTCTTATTTTTAATGATTTATGGGAGAAAATTTTTGAAGGCAAGGATGACAATGAGCCAGAGCAACCTACAGATGCCAGGCAACTTGCAATTTGGAAGAGTAAAGATAAAAAGACACATGCTTTAATTTATGCCTCGGTCACTGAAGAGGTAAGTAGACATATTATTTTCAGCACCACGGCATTTAAGCATTACATAAATTAAAAGATCTTTATGACTCCCATTCAGAGCTGGAAATTATACAATTGTTGATGAAGTTGTTTAATCTGGAACTGAAAGATAATAATCCCATGAAGTTAGCTTCCGAAATTAAAGCTCTTTTTCATGATATTGACTCAACTGGTGTCAAAGTTGATTTATAACTCACTGCAATTATTAAATCCCTATATCCTACCTATTCACACTACTTAGAGTCTCTTCAAGCTAGTGGACATATGAAAGCCATGACTTTTGATATTCTTATAGACAAAATTGTTGAAAGAGAGAAAGTTTTTGGGAAGAAGGAATTTTTTTCCACTTCCACAGTTGAGACTTTATGTCTTTCACAGAAAGAGCTGAAACTTAGAGGATAGTCTGCTAGATTTTACCATAGTAACAGAGGTCGTGGTAGGAGACCATTTAGAGGCGGGGGGGTCATTATCATCAAGGAGACAGACAACAAGATGATAGACATCAAAAACATTTTCAGAATGATAAACAATCTCTTAAGTGCTATAGGTGTGGTAAACTGGGTCATACCTCTTCTCATTGTTGCACTCCTTGGGAATGGATTAGTGAGAAGAAAGTGCAATAGCCTCTAGACAAAGGAAAACCACCTGAGTCTGCCCCCTATATTGTTGCACATTGTAATATTAGTATCAATGAAGTTTTTAGCACTTCTTTTTCTTCTTGGGAAGACACTTGGATTTTAGATACTGGAGCCACTTTCCATATGACCTCCAGAAGAGATTTTTTTGAGACATTTAGTAATCACATTGATGGAATAGTTTATTTTGCTGATAAGTCCCAGTTAAAGCCTTCAGGAATTGGATCTATTCGACTTTGCTTACCAGGACTTTCTTATTATATTTTGCATGATGTTCTTTACATTCCTCAATTAAAAAGAAATCTGATGTCTCTCATACATATCAGGTAGCAAGGACATTCTATACATATGTTTGATGGTATAATTGAAATAAGAAACACATCTGATCAGGTGATTGTTATGACCGGTGTTGAAGAAGACAAACTTTTAAAACTTAAAGGGATATCATCTTTTCCATCTAATTCAACTCTTTTGTCTTAGCATAGTGATACTTTGTAATGTTCCCAAGCCAATATGCCAGGAACATCACAGTTTTGGGTTTATTTTTAAACCTTTACTGAGTGTGGCATTTCGTCAAACACTTTGCTTACTGTGAACATTTAGGTTGCGCTTAGGGTTTACTGATGTGTTATATGTGTGTTTGCAGCAACAAATAAGAATATAAGCAATGTAACATACCTCAACCATATGCAAGATCAACAAGATGATATACAAGCCAAAAAACTTCAGATCTGATTTTATTCATAAATAGAAGAACCTGCTACAATGAAGATGCCGATCTAGAATGCTCATTAGATGGCTCCAAGATAGAAGATAGAAGCTGCTACAAAATTCTCCAAAGAATACTACAATGAGCCTCCAAAGGCTAAATATACCATGAATACCAATACAAGAAAGATCTGGGTCATATGAAGTGTCAACCCTTGAGCTGGAAGACGTCACGCCCTACTGGAACACTGAAGACCCTCAATAATTCGGCCCTACTATCAAAGACCTCCAAATTATACATTGAATATGTTGAACTATTGATCGGGATGAGTAGAATCCCCTCCTGAAATCTCAGATCGAAACACCAAGGGAAAATCCTCCAATTGAGCTACGCCCTCCTGAAACTGTCAAACCCTACAATTTCAGCCCTGATGAAGGAGGCCTCCAAATGCCCTGAAACTTGCTAGAAAGATAGATCAAGACACTGCAAGTCACTAGGTGAAGTCTCGGGGTCGGATCTGAAGTATAACCCCTCCAAACTGAATAGATATGAATCTAAAAAATGCCCTCCTCTCCAATTCGTCCCAATGCTCTATGAAATAATCTAAACCATAAAACTCTCTCAAGAGGCGTGAGAAATCATGGCTAAGGCCCTGCAAGTAAAACCCAAATGCTCAAATCTCCAAGATCCCTCTCAAACTCCTACCACGAACCTTCCTTCACTGAATGGTGCACCCTCCTTGCTGGAAACCCCCAATGGTGCACCCTCCTTCTCTTCATGTGCCTGTGGCTGGTGTAGAACCCTCCTACACTAACTAGATATGAACTAGAATGGTGTGGGGTCATATTGCATTTCCGAGACCAAGCTTGGGACAAGCTAGGTGGAATCTTTCACCACCGAATCATCCTCTAGGGTTTGTTAAGTCAAAAACCTAAAAACCCCCAAGGTATGGGCTCTCTAGCTAGAAGCCAGATATCCAAAATAAACATACATGAATGAATGAATGAGTACAGACCCTTGCCTCTTATTTATACTTCCTTCTCACCTTGTCTCTCCAAAGTGACTTTTCTTTTTAATTATTAATTAATTAATTGAATCACTTTAATTAATTAATTAACCTTTTTACCTCTAAAAAGTGCATTATCTCTCATTGTGGCTTCCCTGTCCACTGAAAGTCACTTCTCATCATCCTATCCTGTAGTATTGTTCCTCCTGACTCCAATGAGCTATTACACTGCGAGGTTCCTCCAATTAATGTGCCCAAAATGACCTCTTAAGTGAATTTCATTAACTTATAGCTCAAAATACTCAAAATCATGGAAATTGTTGGAATGCAACGGAACCGAAGCCAACCTATGTGGAATGGACCATAATGATGAAATAGGATGAGCGATGCAAGCTGGACCCCAAAATATCCCTCAATAGCTCATGTACTAGCTATAATCTCCAACTGGCTACCCTGGTCATCATAACACTATGTAATATCCTGATGTCCCAAAGTGGGGACATTACATACTTTGTCTTCTATCTTGTTGTGGCATGCTTGTTTTGGTCATATTAATTATGATAGTATCTAGATTATGAAACAACAAGGTATTCAAGGGCTTCCTACTATTCCAAGAAATCTTTCTCCATGTAATGCTTGTATTTTAGGAAAGCATTGTAAACAACGTTTTTATGGCTCTACTTCTCAAGCTTCCAGGAAGTTAGGTCTCATAAATTCTAATTTATGTGGGCCCATGCCTGTTCAATCTGCAAATGGTAATAAATATCTCTTGACTTTTATTGATGACTACACCAAGATGTGTTGGGTTTATTTGTTGAAAGAGAAATCTTAGGTTTTTGCAACTTTTAAGAATTTTCATTTATGGATTACAAATGAAACTCAACTTAATATTGGCACTCTACAATCAGATAATGGTGGCAAATACACCTCTAATGCATTTGAAAAGTACTTGCAGGATAATGGTATTAAACATCAGACCACCGTCTCTTATACTCCACAACAGAATGGTGTAGCAGAGCACATGAACAAAACTTTGCTTAATATGGTAAGGTCAATGATTTTTTTTCTTCAGAATGTCGGGTTGATGTTTTGGGGAGAAGCAGTACTTTATGTCGTTTATATTCACAATCAATGTCCTTATACTGCCATCAATAATAAGTCCCCTTATGAATTGTGGTATAACTGTCTTCCTGTTGTTCAACATTTCAGAGTTTTCGGTTCTCCATGTTATTCTTTAATTCCTAAACAACAACGCAACAAATTGGGTGCAAGAAGTCACAAATGTATTTTATTGGGGTATTTTAATACCTCCACATCTTATCGATTGTATGACGAGGAAAACAAAAAATTTGTTGTTTCAAGATATGTTGTTTTTCTCGAATTTGCTAAAGATGCTTCTACTATTGATAGGCAGCTCAATCATTTGGATAGATTCTCTTCCAAGAAGTTTTATTATGAATGGGATAATGAACTTCCACATCCTGAAGGGGGGATTCATATTCTAGACCAGTCTGTGTATTTTCCTTCAACAACACCAGAGAATGAGACCACATCAAAGAATGGAGAAAAATTACTTGATAGCAATGTTTTTGATGATAATAATGTTTCTGTAGAAGAAAAATTGGTTGATAATAATGTTCCTACTGAGGAAAAATTGGAGGATTCAAAGACTCTTAAAACTAAGAAAACATTGCAACAACCAGTATGCAGATCAACACGAACCAAGACAATGCCAAAAAGGTATGGTGAATTTGAGTTAAACTTTTATGTTCTTAATGAACCTACTACTTTTGAAGAATCCACTAGTTGTAATGAATGGAAAGATGCAATGCAGAAAGAGTATGATGCTCTTATTAAAAATGGCACTTGGAGGTTGGTGGATCCTCCTATTGGCATCAAACCAATTCGTAGTAAGTGGGTTTATAAAACTAAGTATAAAGTTGTTGGTTCTCTTGATAAGCACAAAGCAAGACTTGTAGCAAAGGGATATTCACAAAAAAAAGGTATTGATTATACAGAAACATTTGCTCCTACAGCGAAATGGGGCGCTATTAGAACTTTATTTTCTCTTGCAACTCAAAAAGGATGGAAAATACATCACATGGATGTAAAAACTACCTTCTTAAATTGAGATTTAAAAGAAGATGTCTATATGTTGCAGCCATATGGTTTTTCTGTTAAAGGAAAAGAGAATAAAGTATGCAAATTGATAAAATCATTGTATGGTTTAAAACAAGCACCTCGTGCATGGTATGAAAAGTTAACTGAACATCTTCTCAAGTTGAATTATAATCATTTAAATCTAGATGATGCAACTTTATTTGTTAATAAAGTTGGAAGATCAGTTGTTTATGTAGATGATTTTCTTATCACAACAATAATGATGATTATATAGCATATATTAAAAAGGAGTTGCAAAAGGTTTTTGTTATGACAAATTTGGGATTACTACATTATTATCTAGGAATTGAAGTAGATCAAAAACCGAAGCACATTTTTATTTCTTAGAAGAAAAATATTGGAGAACTATTGAGCAAATTTGAGATGAAGGATTGTAATCTTGTTTCTACTCCAATGGATCAGAATCTAAAACTTACTTCAAATGAAGGTAGTGCATTTGAATATCCAACAAAGTATAGACAGCTTGTTGGAAGTTTAATTTATCTTACTACTACTCGTCTTGGCATAACTTTTGTTGTAGGAATACTTTCCAGGTTTATACATCAACCCTTTGAAGTTCATTGGAAAACAACAAAATGAGTGCTCATATATTTAAAAGGAACTCAATCATATGGCATCAAATATTCTAAAGTTCCAGACTTCCATCTCATTGGTTATTCAGATTTTGACTTTGACGAAGATAAAGAGCATGGGGTGTCTACTTTAGGTTATTTGATGAATCTTGGATCAACAACCATCACTTGGAGATCATGAAAGAAATCAGTTCCTGTTGATTCTAAAACTGAAGCTGAATACGTTGCAATAGCTCAAGCCAAAAAAGAAATCATTTGGTTTCGGAAAACTCTTGAAGACTTGCAGGAGAAATAGATGACTTCAATGCCTCTCTTTGTTGACAATACTTCTACAATACAATTGGCCAAAAATCCTAAATTCCATGATCGAACCAAACATATCAACACCAAATATCATTTGATTCGACATCATGTTGAGGCCAAAACCATTCATCTGACACATTGTTCTACATCAGATTTAATTGCAGATATCTTTACTAAAGCACTAGGCCGTGAAAAATTCGAGAAATTCAGAACGCATCTTGGCATGTCAGATGTCCCTTCAGATTAAGGGGGGAATGTTAACTAATCCTATGGGACTGTGTTAGTTAACATTTAGTTTCTTTTCTGTTATTTAGTTACAGAGACTGAACCATCCCCTTGCTTTCAGCTATTTGTATAAATTCCATACTTTAAACATGAATAATACACTTACTACTATGGAGTTTATTCACGGGCCTGTGTTCACAATGTAGCATTTAAATGTTGATGCTTAGAGCGAAGTTATAAATTTTGAGCACTACTGGATGGTGTCATTATCAGAGAGTTGATCACATTTTTGAATGCATGGATTTATCAAAGACCGTTGAGGATGTATAAGCCTCTGTTTTAAACAAGTCTTTTGGATATCCAATAGTAATCTCTGCATATTTCCACAGAGCTAGAGAAGTTGAAAAGCCATTATTACAGTCTGCGAAAGAGATAGTACAGTATCATTGGTTTATATTGTGAACCTCGTGGTAAAATTGCATGTATCGGTGTTGGAAAAGAAAGAGAGTAAATGATAATTCGCTAAAAGAAGTTCAGGATAATAGATGATCTGCGGGCGTTATTCACAATATAAAGGATTCTCTTTCTTGACACTGACGACGATAAAATACCTATAGTCAGATATGTTTCTCGTGAAAGTGATTGGATTGGATATATAGTTCCCTGATAGAAGATATTGTGACAAGATTTTAAATGCATTCTCATAGTTGGTGACTATATTCCTCCTCACCCTACATCCAAGAAATTTGCGCCATTAACCTTTCTAATCATCTGGACTAAGTTCTGCGATAGTTTTGAAATTATTCTTAGCAGACATCGTTTGGTATGGTTATAGTGGAAGGCTCAAATGGTTGGCGAGGGATTTATTTTTAGGGACCATTCCAAAGCGAAATACGGGTAAAATGTTAGTTGTGCTGGGTCAAGCCCTCGCATGTAAATCTTTACATGGTGATATCTCATAGAATTAGCGAGAGAAGACTCTTGATAGCTTTCACGAAGGATCTCTAGCATTTCTCAAATATAACATGAACAGAGACTTATTATGTTCAGCAAAATCATATCAACTGATTGAGAAAGCAGGTTGCTAGCAGAGAAATTATTTAATATTTTACTAAACAATTGTTGTTATAGAAGAAATCACCAGAGCTAAAATTTTAGCCGCAAAAACTAATTCGTATAAGAGATTGATAACGAAATTTTCCAAGACAAGTTTGGAAAATTAATTAAATGGGAGCGGTTTTAGTTCGTTGGCACTTTATTTCATTTAACTAAATAAAACCTAACTACTCAAACTACCCAGGAAATGTTATATAATGAGCAGCAGGCAACCAACCCAAAAGGAGGAAATCACTAGAGGTATGCTAGGAGCATGAGAGAAAAATTATTTTAATCTTTTCATCATTCATACTTTACATATTTCTCTTTGGGATTTGACGAATCGTGGATAGTAGGGGTGGCTTGATAGAGATGTGGATAGTAGGGGTGGCTTGCAGAGTATCAGGAGAAACTTAGCAAAAGAGTCGATGGCTTCTTTAAGGTAACTTGTGCATTTGCTTGAGTTTGACATAGTTTGTTTATGTTTTCATCGCCGACAAGTTTTTTTCATGTGTAGATGATTGCCTTGAAGCTTCATTGATCATTGTTCAAGCATGTCTATCAGCTTTGTTAATTTTCTTTGTACTTGGTCATTCTCGTATGAGTGAAAAAACCATCTTGAGTAGTTAAAGTTTCACTCAGGGTCCAACCTTCACAAAGGTCTGAAAGCTCCAAAAAGTCTGAGAAATATGTGAAGATTTCATTAATAAAAATTACATTGGACTCTTAATGTTGTCTCCATTTTATTTCTTGTTATTTCATGACACTTTTAACAAATAACAATTAATTAAAAAATATATATATATATTTCACTTAATATATAATATTTTGGCTTTTTTTTTGCATTTACAATATTTTTATATCTTTAATAAAAATATTGTAAAGATAAATGAATAAGCTAAACTAATTTCAAATTGATTTTTCATTATTTATGGTTATGTTAGTTAATTTATCTTTACTTTATTTTTTGTACATTATTTATTACAATTATCACAGTTTTGTTACTTAACTTTATTCCTTGTTTTTTGATTAGTTTTTTGATTAATAACATTTTCTTTGTCTTTTATTTAATTACTCACTTTGTCATGTAACAAACTAATACTTATTTGCTAGCATCAACATTTCTTTAAATTTTTCTTGTAAATATTTTATTTTTGTAATAACTCTTTTCTAAATTTATTTGCAAAACAAAAAATAAACATTATAAAAGTTTAAAAGGTATAAAAATCATAAAACACAAAATTAAACATTGAAAAGTAAAGAGCAGAAGGAATTCATGCTTGGAATTTAGGTTAGAGGTAATTTAGCCTAGGGTCTAATGTGTTTTCTTGTTGGGGCTCTAAACCCAGGGTGATATTCTTGTCTCTTCCCGCCTAGCCCCACGGGAGGTCAAGTTGTTGGTTTCCATAACTTCCCAGTTCTGACATCAACACCACGTAGATGCCACATGGTAGTAAGGTAGTTGTTGGCCAAAAGAAGGCATGCAAACTTTGGAAGGATGTAACTTTCCATCTAGAGATTGGAATTGAGTATGGTTACACTCATTGGGAAGATATCGATGAGAAGAATCCATCTATGGGATTCATTGAGATAAAGGAAACAAGTGGAAAGAGGAAATTTTGAACACCCCATCATCCCCTAAGTAAGGGTTAGGGGGTCAGGTGTCTTACACTGCCACACAACATACTATTTCGATCTGGGCTCTTTGCCAATCAATCAAAACTCCCAACATGCCACATCACCAAGATGAAATAGTCCACAACTCCTAATCTGGACAAACTGCTCCATGTCTCAAACCAGAGACCATCTAGCCTGCTGCCACCTACAAGAGTCTTTGTAGCTCTCTTTGAGCGCTGTCACCTGTGACCTGTCCTAATAGAAACAAGAAATATGCAACCAACTGTAGAAACTATGTGTCTCAAAGATTATCCCCTTCTCTTCAAATCTCAATCTCTGATACCATGTCAATTTTCACATGCAACTCTATGTGACTAATTTTCAGATCTGAAAATTGCTTCTTAGTGAGTTAACAATAAACCCTAGTTGTTATCATTGAACAATTTTACACTTTAAATTATTGACTGAAAATATATGCAGCTGAAACAACAATATTAGAGATGAATCATGAATACACATTAGACACAAAAATTTTGTTATGTAACTTTGTTAATTTCATAAATTCTAAGGGAAAAACCAGCCCTCTCAGCCAATACAATTTTACCAAAATCTAAGGACAGCCTTGTCCTCCAATAACCAGAAAAATCAGAAAACCAAACTCCAAAAAATCTCTGGGACAATTCCCAACTTACAAATCTATTGCAGACCACATGTACGACCTACTGACATCATCCTGTATAGACCTGCTCTTGTCCAGAAACCTTGTATGGATGTACATGATTCATCCTTACTACAACCCACATACATACACAATTGTGCCCATTTCAACCCACGTATACTCCCGTACAATTTTCTTTCTTTTGTTGCCTCTCTCTCACACACGTGGGGTGTTCTTTTCTCTGCTAAGAACAGAAAATAGAGAGTCATCAACCCCAAGATAGATTTTCCATAGTTGCAAAAATTACCTGGCTAAATGACCAAGCTCCTTGGCACAAGTGCATACTCACTTAAGCCAACTCCATCATGTCACCACACACATTGCACAATGAAATGTCACAATGACCTCTCTCCTTTATATACAATCCTTAAGGGGTCATCATGAAATCCCCTCCACAAATCAACATCAAATTAGGATTTCTTGTGGGCGTAAAGCCCCAACACTATTCTTTCATTTTTCTTATGAGAAGACATGGATGTACCCTCTATTTGTATGTGATTTTAATGGTTGTATATATAATGTTGAGCACAAATATATTCTGATATTGAAGCCTTCCTTCCTTCATTCTACAATTAAAATACTTCTTGTTGCATATAAAAGATCAGATCAAGCCCTAAGGGTTAGCTCAAGTGGTTCTGAGCCAGATGTGAATCTATCCCCAATAGAGGAGGTCACGGGTTTGAATCTCTTGTTCCCCCTTGGAGGTAGGCATGCCATGAACATCAAGGTCCACGGTTTTCTCTGTTTACCATCCACAAGGTGGAGAAGTACTCGGGGGTTTCCCGTGCGATATTACCTCAAGAAAAAATATAAAAGATCAGATCAGGTTATTAAAGAACCATTCCATATATAAATAAAAGAAATAAAGATATAGGGTTTTATATCTAGCATTCTCCTTAATCTAATATATTCAAGATATATCTTTCACCTAAAGAGGAGTAGCACTTCTATAAAAATGCAAGGGGATTCATACCCTCGTGAGGTCATTATTTCGATCTTAACCGATGAAAACATCAACATTTTTGGCAACCATATTGGGGAGCCATTTATTTTCAAGATATTTGAGGCTTTGTTTCAAATCTGATTGAAGGAACAGAGTCTCCATGATTCGAAGTTTCAGAAAGAAGATTCAAGAAGACTGCTACTTGTTCTAGATGCATGAGGTTTATAAAAAAATTATTCAAAGATGTTTGAATGAACTCAAAGAGAGCCAAGAAGCAAAAAATATTCGAGAAGATGAACTCCCTAGAGATTACATTGAAAGAAATTTTAAAATCCCTGGCAATTCCATTGGAAAGATTCAAAAATATCAAAAAGATATATATTATGACTCCTATGAAGAATTTCATTCATGTAGTGATGTTCCTTTGCCTTCTCCACCAAGCACATCAAAGGCTTTACAAGACTCAACAAAAGGAACAAGTGCCCAAAGAAGAAGGAGACTACATAGAGGCCCTTTAAATCTGTAAGAAGTAGATTTTTAGATGCCCAATATTCATAGAGAAAAAAATTCTACATTCTTTGAGAATACTTTCGAGGATGCAGAGAAACATTAGTTTAGATTCAAATGTACATGTGAAGTTTTCAATATTACTGAAGACGATGTTACATGTCGATTATTTTTACAAACTTTGCTTGGGAGTTATCTTGAATGGTTCCATTCATTGCTTCCTGGGACCATTACCAGTTGTGACGTGTTAGAAACTTTATTTGTTGAAATTTTTTCCCACCCATCCTCTCCCATATGGATGCAAGACAATGAACATTTCAGCCTTTCATATATTCTATATGAATATCTTTCAAGTAGAAAATTTGAGAATGAAATCAAGAATCCTCTACCCACAAAACAAGAAGATTTCAGCCTTGCAACATATGATGAAAAGTCACTAGAGAATTGGTAGCAAGAACAATTGGTGGAAGAAATGAATCTTGAGAACAATGATGAGAAAGATTGTCATTGTGTAAAGGAAGAATATTTGCAAGACATTGTCAATGAATCAAAAATCTTAGATGAGGATAAAGATGTAAATGTGGTGAGTACCGACACACAAGATCTAGCTAGCAAAAGAATGAACACAACTTGCAAAGGTAAGAAGACGAGAGACAAATTGGAGAGAAAAGAATGATAATTGTATTAACCAAATGAATGAATGATAAAATACACATGATGTATTATGTATAGCTCGATTAATGTGCCATAGTGGTGGTCTAGAGGGATATAGACACACTCGGGTAGCTACGATTGTTAACTACCACCTAGTCCTAGTCAATTGGTCATGCAGTCTTCAATTAACTGGACATACCTGAGTGAAATGAGGAGAAGATCAAGAATGCAAAAGTAATGTTCCTTCCTAGTGATGATCCCAAGGTAAGTGTGAATTGTTGGTGATGAGCCCGAGGTTACTTGGTGATAAAACCAAAGCTACCCTGAATGAATACACTCTACTAGTCAATTGAAGAGAATATTTTCCTAGAATGTATGAGAGGTTCCTAAAAAATAGGAGACCCTCAATAATGACTAATAAACATAGGAAAATAAGGAAAAAAAAAATCCTAAGTGTGTGTAATATCTCCAACACCCCCCTTGAACACTCCTATGGGGTAATGAGGAATGGGTCCCGACAACAAAGGCCATGTTAGATACCCATGAACAAAGAAACTAACTAACACTAAAATAAAGTGACGAAAGAGGGAAAACATCATGGGAAACCCCCCCCTCCCCTCTTCAAGGTACAATGCATCAAAATAAGAAAATACAGTCGCTAAGCAATTGTGTCCTTCACTCCAAGATGATTGTGTAGAGAGTGAAACTTCTGCTCAAGGAAAGTCTTGATGAAGTTGTCAATAGTGTGTTTAGAGGAAGGATTGAACTGCAGGTAAATGATCCTCTCGTAGGCTAGATATCTAATGTAGTGAATATGGATCTTGATATTATTTGTCCATTGTCATTGCACTGGGTCTCTACAAAACTTGAAAGTACTTTAGTTGTCACACCAAATGGCACTCTGTTTGTGAAATTGGATGTTCAAATCAATGAGAAATTTCTATAGCTACAATGCCTATATGGTGATGTTAACTACTCCTCTATACTCGGCCTAAGGTGAGGATAGAGAAATAGTAAACTTCTTCTTTCTTGACCAACATATAGGCTCTGAACCCAAACTGAGAGTGTATTTGTATGAGTACTTGTGATCATTGTTGTCAGATGCCCAGTTAGAATCCGTGAAGCCTATGAGATCCAATGCAGATCCTAATGCATAATGAATCCCATAGTTGATGGTTTCCTAAACAAACCAAAGGATACGCTCAGGGGCCTTCCAATGTAACTCATGCGTCTCTTGCATGTACCTGGAGACTGCTCCCACTACATATGATAGCTCTGGTCGGGTGTGGGAGAGATACAACAAACTCTCCACAAGCAGTATATACAAAGTTATATCAACCAGTGGAGTGTCCCCACCATCCTCAAGTCTTACCCCAAATAGGAAGGGTGTAGGGGAAGACTTGCATTTTGTCATGTGAAATCTCTCCATGAGATCACAAGCATACTTGGCTTGAGATAGTTTGATTCTTGAATCTTCCCAACTAATCTTGAGACCAAGGAAGTAATGGAGTAGACCCGTGTCTTTCATCGAAAACCTAAACTCAAGAAGCAAGTGATCAAAAGATCATCCATGTAAATAACTAGAATCATAAGTGAATCAATAGTCCCGAGCATGTATAAATTTGGATCAGATTTGCATCTCACAAAATTATGGGATGGTAGGTCAAAGTCCATATTGACGTACCATGCTCTTGGCATATTATTGATGTCATAGAGAGACTTCTTGAGCCTATAAACCAAAGATGAATCTTGTATGAAGCCAGGTGGTTACTCCATGTAAATCTCCTCTCAAATATCTCTATGAAGAAATTCATTCTTCACATCCATTTGATGGACTTCCCATCCTATGGATGTCACAGTAGCAAGGGCCAAACAAATGGAGTCCATCTTCGCTATTGGAGTGAATTTCTCATTGTATTCTATGCCATGAATCTGTTGAAATCCTATGGAAACTAATATTTCCTTATAAACATGACCATCTGTTGCACTCTTGGTCCTGTAGACCTATCTGCATATGACAAGATTCCTTCCTGAAGGAAGCAGAACCAAATCCCAAGTCTAGTTCTCAAGGAGGGAGTTGTACTCCTCCTACATGGCTAATTCCCAAAAGGGATTCCCTGCAACCTTGTCATAGGTATATGGGTCTGAAGACTGAGCCACATAATAGTACATAGGCAACATAGACTCAGTGGTTTTTAGTACACAAGGAGGCTCGAACTGAGATTGATTCCTCCCAAGATCCGTTGGATCCCCAACAATATCTCCTACATCCTGAAGAGTAGTTTGTGCCCACTTGGGCCTCTGCTCTAGCTCCTCATCTACATGTACATTGTGCATCTACATGTATTGAATACTTTGAATCTGTATAGGAACTCAGATCTGATGTAGAGTCTGAATGTGTAGACTCATCATCTCGAACTAGTGGAAGGAAAAAAGTACATGCATGCGGCTCATGTGGAGCATGCCAGATACTTTCCTCAAACTGAACACTATGCTCAATGATAAGATGGTATATAGAGGGATTAATGAATCTGTATCCCTTCAAACTGTCTAGGTATCCAACAAAGATACATGCAATACTTTGTTGATCGAGTGCTTTCCTCTTTCAAGAGGGAATTTGGTCCCATGCACATGAGACAAAGGCACAGGAGTGGGTGACTTCTGATTTGTTGTCGCTCCAAGCCTCGAAATTTTTTTTGTCCTTATCAATTATGTGAAGTGATATGTTCAGAATGTGATTGGCACAATTAAGTGCATCAACCCAAAGATTGGGAGGAAGTTCCTTTGCATGTAGCATGCAGTTGGCCATCTCTTTGAGAGATCTATTTTTTTGCTCAGCAACCTCATTCTGCTACGAAGTATATGGTACCGTGTGTTGCAACTATATCCCAACCTCAAGACAAAGATTTTGAACATATTTGTTTACGTACTCCCCCCATTATCTATATGGAGGGATTTGATATTTCTCCATGATTGAGTCTCAACAAGTGCTTTGAACTCTTTGAGATGCTCAAAGACCTTGGACTTCTACCTGAGAAAAAATACCCAAGTATAATGTGAGTAATCATCCAAAAATGTAAGCACATACCTTTCCTTGTTAATGGATGGATGCAAGAATGGACCCATGAGATCACTGTGAATCAGATCCAATGGAGAGGAGGCCCTATGAGCCTTCCCCTTCTTGAACCTCTCTTCAAGGTGCTTTCCAAGGACACATCCTTCACAAACCCCTTTGGAAAAGTGGATATTAGGTAATCCGGTGACCATCCCTTTCTTGCTAAGTTGTTGCATGTATCTGAAGTTCAGGTGACCAAACCTCTTGTGCCATAATATAATACTATCATCAACATGCGTAAGTAGTACAGAGGAATTAGGTTCAATAAACTTATAAAAACTGTATAACCGAGATTGATGATTTACCTCCTTGACAACAATCCTAGAGTTGTCTTGCATGTCGAATATCAACATGGAGTCCAGTGTGAACTCCACCTTTTTTCCTGAGCCTGAGTGTGTAATCTGATACACCAAGAGAAGATTCACGAAAAGTTGAGGAACATGGAGAACATTCTCAAAACTTCCATGATCTAGTTCTACTCTCCCGTTTTCGACGACCTTGATTGGAGAGTCATCCCCCATGAGGATAGGAGGACCATTTCATGCATTCAAAGAAGATTAGATATCATGTGTGGTAGCCATATGGTGGGATGCACCTGAATCCACGATACAGACATCAGGTGAAGAGTGAACAACAACTAAGGCATGATGATTACCTTTGGGAGCATGATCTTCTGGCTTCTTTTTGGCACCCTCGAGAATTTGAACCCCAGGGTTTTTCTTTTGAAGAATCTAAGTCATAAGGTCTATTTGCTTCTTATGCATGCAGATTCTGGATGGAATCCTTGATTGTAGTAGGTACACTTATTTCCTTTCTTTCCTTTTCCACTTTTGGATCCTAAAGAATCATTGAAGGGTTTGGAGTACCCTTCCTTTTTAGACTCTGCATGTGACTTGGTTTTTCCTTTCACTTTGGATTTCTAATTTTGAGAATTGATGCCATCATGTGTTGCAAGTGCATGCACTTTGGATTTTTTTGTTATACCCATTTTTATGAGTTTATCTTGCTCCTCAATTAGGGACTCAATGAATGTATCTAAATAGGGCATAGTCCAGGATGCTCCTGCAATGAATCTCTGAGTGTGGAATGTGGAAACAAACACAGAGTATTCTGGACCAAGTTTTGACAAAATGGTGAGAACCATTTGTTTTTCCTCCTTTGATTTGTCGACCCCGCAAGCTTTGAGTTGCAGAAGCAAATCCTTGTACTTTGTGAATAAATCTTGGATGTTTTCAAAACTTTTCGGATCCAATGCAAGTAATTTGACCTCAATCATGTGGCCTCTCATCTCATCTTGTTTTCCAAATAGTACTTCGATGGTGTTCCAAATCTCATTTGGAGTTTTACAAGTTTATACATGAAACAACAACTCAAGGGACATGTGCATGTAGAGGGCTCCATAAGCCTCATTCATTCGATTGAGGTATTTGGATTTTTCAGTGGCTGACGTGTGTTATGTTTCCATAGCCATGGTCAACTTGTACAATCCTCTACCTCTAAGAAAAATCTTCATATTTTGCTTCCATTCCAAGTACTTGTACGAGGTGAGAATTGCATACGACGGAGATTCCATTCTTCATGTGTTCTTCAATCTTCAATACCTGCAAATAAAAATGTTGGTGTGACTTTTTCCTAGCATCTTGTGGGATCTGATACCATGTAAATGTGGTGATTACCTTCACAAGATATCTATCTAGCAGAAGAGCGTACACTTCTTGCAAAGGTAAGAAGACGAGAGAAAAATTGGAGAAAAAAAAATGAGAATTGTATTAACCAAATGAATGAATGATAAAATACACATGATATACTATGTATAGTTCAACTAATGCACCATAGTGGTGGTCTAGAGATATTTGGACACACTCAAGTAGTTGCAGGAGTTAATTTCCACCTAGTCCTAGTCAACTAGTCATGCAGTCTTTAGTTAACTGGACATACCATAGTGAAATGAGGAAGAGATCAAGCATGCACAAGGAATGTGTCTTCTTGGTGATGATCCCAAGGTAAGTACACATTAATGGTGATTATCTCAAGGTTACTTGGTGACAAAACCAAATTTACCCTAAATGATTCTACTCCACTAGTCAACTGGAGAGAATATTCTCCTAGAATGTAGGAGAGGTTCCTAAAAAGTGGGAGACCCTCAATAATGACTATTGTGTGTAATATCTCCAACAAAAAATAAAGATGAAAGTAATTTTAGATTGGAAGCTCCTGATCTAATCAAAGACAAAAACGTTCTTGAGCAACCAAGAATTGACTATATTGAATCATGGTTCCAAAGCATTGTTGGCCAAACAATGCAATAAAATTTTGAGTGCATCTGGTTCATTTTTTCTCCAGTACACATTGAGAGTGCCCCTGACTCATTGGTACAAGCCTCAATATGTTTCATAGTTCTGGAGCTAATCCCATAGATCATTTGGATGCTTGAATGGATCCATTGGAAATCTACATACACCTAAAAGTGTCTCTTTCCTCCAAGTAGGATAGGGTAGATAGATCTTCTTTTTATATAGTTTGCTTTTTCAATTCAAGTTTTGCATAATAAGGCAGTTTTTATATGGAAGATAACTCTATGGAAAAGGAAGAATTACAAGAATTTACTTGGAAGATGAATTTATCGCCCAATTGAGAAGGAAACTAGTCTTTAGATTATGGCGTTCTCAGCAACCCACAGGGAGTCAGTCCCGTAGTTGGACCCAGTTGTTGACCAAAAATTGGTCACTTCTATTTTTTCGCTCCTGGAATAATAAAAAAATTGACATCAAAAAAAGAAAATTTTGAAAAATTAAGAGTTCATTGTGTATCCCTTGGTCTCATCTTCATCACACATTTTTCAAATTCAAAATTCGAGTTCACATGCTCAAAATATCTAGGTTTTAGTCAAACCGTCAAAAAGCGCTTCTTCCATGTGGAACAAAGCTAATTTTCTTGGAACCATAATTTATCTTGGAACCATTTTGGAACCATTCATCTTTTAGAACATACTTCTTTCCATGTTCATAATCTTCAAACTTCTCTTATTATATTTTTTTTAACACTTAGAATTTTTTAATATCATCCGCGGGTTCAGATCAACTCCTTATCCCTCAATCTCCCTTCCCTTACTTTTTCCTACCATGCCCTCTTCACATACTTCATTTCATTTCATAAATTATAGGTTCACACCCACCATACTCTACCAACCCGCAATCTCCACTCTTCATTTCACCCTCCCTCACCACACCATTCCATACTTAGATTATTTTTGGGTTATCAAGTTCACTCTCCTCCCATATTTCCTTTATCAAGTTCGTGAACTCCCTCACCTCCCTCGCCTCCTTCACTCCCCCAACCCGTTAACCCGCCATAC
>JASDQU011249276.1:14313-25384 GCA_032191745.1 Picea mariana
TGTAGAGTGTTATTGAAAACTGCAAAATTGTAAATCATGGAAGTGGGACTTCATTGTTCCTTATCCTACAAATAGCACCCACAGTTCCGCTATATCCAAATTGACAAGCCCATTTGCACACTATTTCAATTTTAAGGGCCTCCTGTTGATGTAATAACACAATTGAAATTCAATTTGCGAATCCCTAAGTATGAACTCTTACAAGGTATGGACATGAGGTTCTTTTAGAGTTTGTATGAATCATGCATTTCATACTTTGCCACTTTTTCCATTGCGGGTTCTCAGTCTGTCAGGCTCAAAGTTGGGCCTCTATCGATACGTATCCTACAAATAGCACCCAGAATCCCGTGATATACAAATTCATTGCTGAAGCTACGGACTGGGTCGCTCAACATTGCAGTTCTATTGTTCCCTGTCTTCTAAATAGGATTCGGAGGAAACGAGTAGTACATAGTAAAGATGTGCTTCTCAAAACTATGGACATGACATTTTATAGAGCAAGTACGGATCCCTCATTCGATACTTAGCCAGTATTTGGATGGTGGGTTCTCGAGCTAGCGGGTTCAAAATTGACCCTCTGTTGTTTCATGTCCTACAAATAGCACCCGCATTTCCGCGATATACAAATTGACCAACATACTTTCCATCTATTTGAATTTTAAGGGAATTGTATGAATGTCATAGCACAATTGGACTTGGGATAGTTTATATTCATTTATTACAATATCAAACAATGAAGTGGTCGGTCAGCCTAGTGATATAAAAGTAAGTGAAATTTGAAGTCATGAATCCACCAGCTTCCGCACATACAAGTTTTTCGAAAAACAAGTAATACATACTAACTATGTACTCTTATAAACTATGGAAATGAAATTTTTATAGATCATGTACATATCCGCCATTCCATATTTAGCCACATTTTCGGATTAGGGGCTCTTGGGCTGGTGGGTTGAAAATTGGGCCTCTATTGTTCCACTCTCTACAAATAGCACCCACAATTCTGCAATATACAAATTGACAAGCGGACCTACGATCTGCCTTGCTAAACGTTGCAGTTTCATTGTTCTGTGTTCTCCAAATAACACTCAGAGTTCCGCGATATACCGATTGATAGATGGACTACAGGGCTATCAGGTTCAAGTTTTCCATTTTTTATGGATGTCAATCCTTATCAACTATCTAACATATCTAAAAACATTATTTTGAACAATAAATTATTAATATTACATATTGATATTGCACAATTTAATTAGACAACAGTTTGTACAAGCTGGTCGGGCAAGCGATATAAAGCTTTTCGACAAATGAGCAATACATAGTAAACATGTACTTTTATAAAGTATGGACATGAAATTTTATAGAGCATATGCAGATCCCTAATTCCATACTTGGGCACCTTTTCGATCATGGATTCTTGGCCCAGATGAATGAAAATTGAACCTCTATTGTTCTGTGTCCTACAAATAGCACCAAGACTTCTGTGATACACAAATTAATAGGCGGACTTGCGGGTTGGTTGGCTCAACATTGCAGTTTTATTGTCCTGTAGCGATTCTTTATTAATTCCATATTTAGTCACTTTTTGGATTGGGGCCTCTCGGTCTGGAGGGCTAAAAATTGGGCCTCTATTGTTCGATGCTCTACAAATAGCACCCACAATTCTGCGATATACAAATTCACAACCGGAACTGTGAGATGGTTGTTGAACATTGCACTTTCATTGTTCCATGTGTTCCATATAACACTCGGAGTTCTGCCATATACACATTGACAGATGGACTTCAGGTAAATTACTAATAAATATTGATATTGCAAAACTTAATTAGATGAGAAAGTTTGTACAATATGGTCGGGCGAGTGATATAAAAGTATTTTGACAAACAAGCAATAAACAGTAAACATGAACTTTTATAAAGTATGGACATGAAATTTTATAGAGCATATGCAGATCAACTCATTCCATACTGAGGCACTTTTTGGATCATGGGTTCTCGTCCTGGCGGGCTGAAAATTGAGCCTTTTTTGTTTCGTGTTCTGCAAATAGCACCTAGACTTTCACGATATACAAATTGACAGGCGTACTTGTGAGATTATTGACTCAACATGATATTTTATAGAGCATATGCGGATCCCTCATTCTATACTTAGGCATTTTTTGGATCGCGGGTTCTCAGCTTGGTGGGCTGAAAATTGAGCCTTTTTTGTTCCGTGTTCTACAAATAGCACCCAGACTTCCGTGATATAAAAATTGACAGGCGGACTTGCGGGCTACTTGACTCAAAATCATATTTTATAGAGAATATGCAGATCCCTCATTCCATACTTGGGCACTTTTTGGATCGTGAGTTATCAGCCTGGAAGGCTAAAATTTGAACCTTTGTTGTTCTGTGTCATACAAATAGCACACAAACTTCCGCAATATACAAATTGACAGGAAGACTTGTGGGCTGGTTGGCTCAACATTGCAATTTTATTGTTCCATAGAGATTCTGGATTAATTCCATATTTAGCCACTTTTTTTGGATCGGGGGCTCTTACGCTGAAAATTGGGCCTCAATTCTTCTGCGCTCTACAAATAGCACCCACAATCCTGCGATGTACAAATTGACAACCGAACCTACGGGCTGGATGATCAAAATTGCACTTTTATTGTTCCATGTCCACCAAATAGAACTCGGAGTTCTGCAATATACAGATTGACAGATGGACTTGGCGTAAATTATTAATATTAAATATCGATATTGTAGAATCTAATTAGACAAGAAAGTTTGTACAATATGGTCGACCAAGTGATATAAAAATATTCCGACAAATGGGAAATACATAGCAAACATGTACTTTTATAAAGTATGGACATGATATTTTATAGAGCATATGCGGATCCCTCGTTCTATACTTAGGCACTTTTTGCATCGCAAGTTCTCGGCCTAGTAGGCTAAAAATTGAGCCTTTTTGTTCCATGTCCTACAAATAGTACCCAGAGTTCCACGGTATACAAATTGAGAGGTGTAATTTTAGGTTGCTTCACTCACAATTTCACTTTTATTGTTCTATGTCCAAACAACACTCAAAGTTCTGCAAAATAGAAATCGATAGGATTGCAAGAATGGCGGCTTCAATATTGGAATTTTTTAGGGATGGTCATCCTATCTAACTTTATCTAAAAACATTATTTTCAAATAATAAATTATTAATATTAAATATGGATTTTGTACAAGTGAATTACATTAATTTATTAAAGGATGTTAAATCGCTTATTTTTAAAAAAATGAAGGAAAGAAAATAAAGTTTCTTTTAAATTATATCACTACAATCATAACAAGGACCAATTTCAATTTAAAGGGCCTATTGTTCATATTATAGCACAATTTCACTCCACAATATATATTCATTGATTTCAAATTATTCAAGGACATCAATTTTACCGAGTTTATCGAATATGCAAAAATGCCAAAACAACAACCAATTTGAATTTGAAGGGCCTCTTGTTGATATGATAGTACAATTGCACTTGGCACACTATATATTCGTTAATTTCAAATTATTCCAGAACAAGAATTTGACCAGTTTCATCGATGAAGGAAATCTGGTAAAACAAGCCACATAGTAGATTTGCGTGACGATGCAATAGAAACTATCAGGCAGATCTGCAGACCAACTGGCTAAAAAATTCAATTATATTGTGTCGTTTCCTCCAAAGAACAGTTGAAGTTCCACGGTATACAAATTGATAGACAAAACACATAACTAAGAACCAACTAAACTTCAAACATGCCGCAAGCAAGTTCCCAGAAGGTTCCACAGAGAAGAACCCATCGACGTTTGCACCAAACAATTTGATATTCAAAGAAAAGATGTCATTGCAATTGTTTTCTCTTGCATCTGGTATATGTTGCTAGTAGAAAATAATCGGGGCCATGGAATATATGGGGTTTTCTTCCATGCTAATCTTATGTGCATGCAATCCCAGGTAGCCAAGTCTAATGAACATTCATCTCAATGCTGATCAAATATCACAGAGACACATGGGGTATTTTCCTTTTTCTTCATCCGATATGAAAAATTGCATTGTCCTCATTTAAGGTGAATTTTCTATGTATACGAATCTCCCGCAGCATGTACACACTGCATGCCTTTTTCTGAAAATAAGTTTCATACGAAAACTCTGCCAACTTAGGAAGCACATTTTGTAACAGAGGCTACCTAACCGTACAATGCACGGTTGTGTTGCCAATGGTTCGGATAACATCATTGATGCAATGTCCATCTATATATGGAAATTTTTCACTGCATCGCAGACAATCAATCGTATCGGCACTTATCAAAGTGGCGGTAGAAACAGGGGAGTTGCATTTTTCACATACAGGTTCAAAAGGGGTCGAGTACACATTGGTTGCAACTAAAACACCTTCAACCAGGGAACGCAAGTATAGGAATTAATACACTGAACAATGTAATACATAACTGCACCCGCCCTTCCCTTAAAAAGAGAAAAAGAAAAAAGAGTAAACAGGTGCATAAATGTGTGCAAGGCTATTTCTATAAGCAAAGTGAGGATGATTTTGTGGATGTATACATACAACAATTATAGAGGTAGATAGTTACTTCATATCCTCTACCATATTTTCTCGCAAATCTGTTACAAACGCTGCATGGGTTGTCCGAAAGATCCTTTCTCTAACATCCCTCTTCTTTGTTATATTTTTGAACAACATAAGTGGAATCTACCCTTTATGCAATTGTTGTTCCATTGATGAAAACAAATTTGAATACATATCGAACAATTGTAGATGCAACATGGAACAATGCAATATTTGTGTAACTTATCCGAGATACATGCACATGCAAAAGTAAAGGACAAAACTGAATATGAAAAGCGGTACCATTGCCTTGTTTTTGTTCGACTCTCCATCTTTTATATGGAGAATGTGTTGCAAGACAAATTTCCTCGCCAGTGTGACAACTACCCCAATTGTTCTGATTGGGTAAATATTAGTGCTTTGTGCAAGCTAGATGATAATTGAATCCGGGACGAAACAATATTTTGAACAAATAGCGGGAATTTTTTCCACAATGCTTGCTTCATTCAACGAAATAATTCAATCACAATCACCATGGTCATACACTTTTTTCGGAAATATATTAAAATTTGTAATGGATATCCCATTACATGGTAATATCTTTTATGCATGTTTCTGGACAAGTTGTGGAGGAACAGTCAGTGTCACTATCATCATGGCCTCCTTATCTGTCATGTCAGCACGCATAATGGATATAATTTTTTTTTCCTTGTCCAAGTTGGTGATAAATACAACCATTATTTCCCCGATGAACACTTGTCCATATCGATGATTGTTCAATCCCTCTATTGATAGTACTTTGGATGTCACAACTCTAGATCCGATGAAATTTTTTGAACAGGAAACTAAAGTAAATGGTACTGCACCTTTTTTAAATTTTTTTATGTGTATTCTTATTTCACTGGCATAAATCTACAAGTACACACATAGCTTTGATGAACTATGGAACCAGAGTTTCTCAAGAACACCTGTTAGTCTGCGAAAGATGCAACACGTTCGATGTCTTGCTTGTACTTGTTGATACTTCTTGTGAGCTGAAAACCATGTATTGCAGATAACATCAGCATATCCACCATCCCATAAATGAATATATAACATAGGATATTTTTTTAGTAAACATAGTAAGAGAAGAGAATATGCATCTTTACCTCTGGCCTTGTTGGTCTGGTGATGTCTGGAATGACTGACTGCTCATGCCCATGTCACTAGTCCAACTTTTTCTAATGCAAGCATGTGCAGATGAACATTAGGACTAAAGAAGCATATGCATTGTATATTGTGGATCATAAGGACTAAATAACCATAAAACTATATGCATCTGATTTTTTTTAACTGGAGAAATGTTTAACAGTAAACAGGGCGTGAGCGCAGGGCACCATGGTTAATCTGCATATCGTGGACCCTCAGAATCTGGAACCCGCAATTGAGAAAGTTGGTTACTATGGAATAAGGTACAAGAACGACCACATATGTGAATCTGTTGGTCCACAAACTGACGCACTAAGGAATTTTTAGAAAGCACACTAAACAGATGAACTAGAAGATAAAAGGGATAAGAAAACTGGAAAATGTAGAAATAGAGAGGGAAGAAAGGCCCATTACTACCAAGTCATCATTTTCAAGTCTAATATTATATTCCCCCACCCTGTTTGTATATTTAATTTACCAACACACTTGGTATACCTTTTAGAAGTTGTACCACAAAACCCTCTACTTCTGCACAAAACAATTAATCTCCCTATCCAAGCAACCTGTTTTTTCCAAGGCAGCAATGATGAATATGCAATGCACATGGAGGAAATTTAGTATGAAGACAGACATCTCAAAAAAAGAGACAGGTCTATTTACCCACCAAAGAGTCCATCGTCCTGTCTAGCCATTATGTTTGTTTAAATGCAACAATGTAGCAAAAACACAACGGACATGAACTAGATTAGTATGTAGGAAGCCATGTATTTAAGACAACTTATAGTGAAGAAAGACATGTACAAGAAAGAGAAAGAGGGTTACTTACCCACAAAATATCCCATCGTCATCTCCACCTATTCTGTTTGTTTAAATGCAACAATGAAGTGAAAACATAGTGAGCAAAGAAGGTTAGTATGCAGGAAGGCATGCAACGAAGACAACTTACCATGTAGAAAGGCACACAACATGTACATATAATAAACTACTTGAGCACATATACATACCATAAATTAAATACAAAACAACGCAATGTGAAACAACAATACAAGCATGCACCTTTCTATATCCTCATCAACCGATGCAGTGGAGACAACCTTGCTTTCTGCAGTTATTATGTTTGTTTGAATGTGGGAATGCACAAAGTACAATGAACATCAATGGAAGCTGGTATTCAACGGAGAACAAGAAATACGTACATACACTAAAACAAACTCAACGAATAGTCTAGAAAGGTAGAAACATGAACCTTTGTGCTTCTCTATTCATGGTTGTAAACATGTAATTTTTTTTCCCTGCCCAAAGTATATTACAAGGGACAAAATATCACGTAATTGCATGGCCATAGTTAAACGATTTTTGGTTTTCCATGGAAATTTATCCAGATATGATTCCACCAATGGAATTACTTGGTATTTATCCTCTACACAGATTATTGTGCCCATGATACAAGTTTTCAGTTTTCCATGGAAAACCACCCAGACATGCTTCCAGACATCCAAATATAATCTTACAGAAACTTCATTGCACATATCATATCTTCAGCACAACAAAAATTGTATTGTGCGTACACCAGTCTATGTAGAGGAGAAAGAACATGTAATTTCATATCGACACATCTGACCATACATGTTTTATAAATGTTACCTGCATACATATGCTTTATTCCAACAAAACAACAATGGATATTGTAATTTCACATGTAATCCTCGAACAATTTTACATGCAACTATTTTCTTTCAATCCAGCAATGAAGCACCAACAAAATCTCACAGAATAACATATATTGTCCTCAAAAGATAGGGAAAATAACACAATTGCATGTCGACTATTGGGTGCAGGGGCTGAACATCATAAAGCATGAAAAAAAATAATAATAATACAAAAGAGAAGAGAAAAGAAAAGCTCCAACCACTGCCGCTAGACCCCAACCCTGCAAGGTTGAATCAAAGAGAAGAAAATAGCAAGCACCGAACCAATGAGAAAGAACGAACAGGCCGAACTACACCCTCAGGGCCCCGAAGTGCAAACCCGAGCCAAACAAAGATAACCAGCAACCCACAAACCAACAAACCAACAAAAACCACTGAGCCAGTAAACAACATATGTATCTCCAACGATTACGAAACTGCATCCCAAGCCCAGAAGCAACCTGAAACATACGAGGAGCATGGCACTATAAATAAACAAACATTCTTTCTTGCAAACTGCAAACACTGAACAACAAACAAGGAATAAAAAATGAAAGTATGGCATCGAAACTTACTCGGAAACTATGAAATGCAGAAGTGCAGGTCGAATCGCGAGTGAAACAACAACAAGCAACAACCAAGAAACCAGCGAAGAACAAGCACTCACCAAACCAGTAAACAATGTATGTAGCTTCAACAATTAGGAAATTGCGTTGAAAAGGTAGAACAAGGACAAAACATACAATGGCTATTAAGCTGGCTGTGGACAAAGAAGACTGTGAAAATTCATTGTTACTGTATAGAAACTTTTGAGGAAAAATGTACTCCAAAAATTATATTTACATAAACATTTAAGGTTGTCAGGTTGTCTAAGGACCTCATGGTATGAAAACATTTAAGTTGCCAGGGTTGTTCGAGGACATCACGTCATGTAAACATTTAGGTTGTCAGGTCTATTGAGGCATCTCGGGATAAGTGTCAATACATTTCAACAAAAATACATCCGCCAAAGACGATATAAACTTGGGAATTCTCAATCACTATAAAACTTGGATATAAAAACATTTCAATATGCTTAGTACATATCAAAACCTATGGTTATATTCAGCTAGCATAAAATGCTAATACAAATATTCGAACTAATGCTAGCATTAATGCACCTTCAAACAATATAGAGGAAAAATATATGATTAAAAAACATTGTATATGAGAAAAAGTTTGGATATGTTGCCATTTAAAACATTGGGAATAGCAAAGCCGACAATAAGACCTCCAATCTCTTATCCAATCGGATCAGTACATATATGCTAATTTTTATTATATAAAAATATATGCTTTTAATTCAATAGCTCCAACAATAGGTATTGTGCAAATATTTTGGGTCAAAGGACAAACTAATATATAGTCAACAAATTATCGATCGTTATAGTCCCTCTATGCCTACGGAAGAGACTAATAACATTTCATAAAAGACATTAAAAAAAAGATAGTGCTCAACCATACTTTATAAAGATATCTTTTTTATATAAAATATTAGTTATTGGCATTAAAAAAAATTACTTTCTTATTTCTTATTTATTATTTATTATTACTAATATAATTATTTGGAAATAAATAAACTTCGTTAAATAACACTTCATAAAAGACATTAAAAAAAATGTAGTGCTTAACAATACTTTATAAAGATACAAGAGAAGATATAAGGAAAGAGGGAAAGAAAAAGGTAGTGCTTAACAATACTTTATAAAGATATGAGAGGAGATATAAGGTATATAAGGAAAGAGTGGTTGATATCTCTTAACTTTTAAGGTTAATAAAAAAATGAGTTGTACATTGTAGTTAATAGGTAGCTTGAGGTTTTGGACTTATCAAAATATTTAATAATTACTACTAAGTTGGAATATTACACAATTCATGTGCCTTTTCTGCATTTTTGAATAATGAGGTTATAAGTCATGACAATTTATATAGGTATGGATATAGGGTTATATAACAACTTTCTCATGATTAAGTAGGACTTATCAAAAGACCTAACAATTACTACTAAGTTGGGATATTACATAATTCATGTGCCTTTCTTACATGTGTGAATAATGAGGTTGTAAGTCATGACAACTTAAATAGGTATGGATAGAAGGTTATATAACAACTTTCTCATGATTAAGTAAGTTTTCTTAATAATGAAGTTGTAAGTCATGACAACCTAAATAGTTATGGATATAGGGTTATATAACAACTTTCTCATGATCTAGTAAGTTCTTTGATGAAATGAGAGAAACACACAATCTCAAACAAATAATATTTTCCACAAAATTTTTAATAATAAACTGAATAAAAGAAATGTTAACTATGATATAACTTGCATTTGCATACATTGATATTCAAATATAAGATGATGAAAATCTATATACATATAATACTAAAGTAAATTTTAAGAGAGATGGTGGATAAGATAGCTTGAAGTGGTAATAGAATACCTTCTAAATTTTCAAAATAAATACAATAATAAAATTTTAGAAGAAAGTAGTTCTCGGTGTGAAATCCAATTATACATCATATATGTTGGGTATGTGTTATATTCTTTGCATGTGTGTGTGTGTGGGTGCGTCATATACGACAACTGCGTTTGACAATCCCTATTTTTAGCGGTTTTTGCTATTTTTAGCGGATTTTGTTATTTTTAGCAGATTTGTAAATTAATCTCGGATTAAGGGATTAGGGTTTTGGTATCTATGGAATACCTAAAAAAATTGTATATATTGTATGGAGAATGGTCGATATAATGAAAATAAGAAAGGTTTTCCTGGTTGAGGGTTTCTGGTATAAAATCTCTATGTACTTTGTGTATGAGCCATTGATTAATTTTTATATTTCTTAAGAATCTATATGCATTGCTTTACTTTATAGGTTTAAAACTTACATCTGGTATCAGAGAACGTTTTTGGCTTAAGAGGGATGCCTTTGCTGCTGAGGGTTTGGCTCAGTCTTGATAGATCAAGTTTATCATGGGTCTGTGATAAACCCGGGTTTAGTGGGAGATTTTGCAGTGGAGATTCGAGTAAAGTAAGAGGAATGGTGAGCTCATCTAGAATCGAGATAGAGAAGTTCAACGGTAAAAACTTTGAGCTATGGAAGCTCAAGATGGAGGACCTTCTTGTAGAAAAAGAACAATGGATCGTTGTGGATCTTGGTACACAGCCTACTGGTACACCATCTACAAGCACACAAGCTACTGGTACACAACCTACCAGTACACAAACTACTAGTACACTAGTTACTGGTATGTCGAAGGAAGATTGGGACAAGTTGGATAGAAGAACAAGGAGTTCCATTCGACTCTGCCTAGCAGATTCGGTGTTGTTGAATGTCTCAGGAGAATCTATAGCGAAGGAACTATGGGATAAGTTAGGGAATTTGTATCAATCAAAGTCCCTGGTAAACAAGTTGTTTCTTTGAAAGAAGTTGTATCATATTAGGATGGAATATGGAGATTATGTGACATAACATCTAAATGCTTTTAATACTCTAGTAAGTCAGCTTGGATCTGTTAATATTACAATTGCAGAAGAAGATAAGTGTATTACTTTGTTATGTTCTTTTCCAGACTCTTGGGAT
>JASDQU011249278.1:2126-15614 GCA_032191745.1 Picea mariana
TATTGATACTATACTAGAGACCACTATAACCATAAGCCCTATAACCCATATCACCAAACCTAAACAACCACCAATGTTTAATTTCTATCCCTTGTAATAACTATATAATAATAGCTAGAATCCCTTACTTGTATCACGATAACCCAAAACCCCAACAAGTTTGTAAATGCTAAAGCGTACAATTCACATCACCCCAACCCTTATAACCATCAATCCCTATATACATATCATTTTTAACACCAAACTCTTGTAACTCATAACCACTAAACCATTATATCCCCTAATCCATGTAACCCTTATAAACCCTATAATCTCACATCTAACACCTCTTACTTAACTAGTATAACACATAGCTCTTACAATCCATAATCATTTGAATTTGTAACCCCAAACCTTTACACCTTAGAACCCAAATAATACTTAAACCCTATAATATTTGACCTTGACCACCTATAATGCACAATCCACATAACCTTAACCTTATAATGTATAACACTTAACTTCTATAACCATCACATATCCCTTATTTCTCATATTCTTTAATCCCTCTGCACTCTAATAAATATGACCATTAACACTTTTTTCTTAGTCTCTAACCCCACATAACTAATATCCCTTATTAATCATAACGCTTATGACCCATATAACCCTTAAAACCTGAAGTTGGTATCCTTGATTCCTAGAACCTATATACCATAGATCATATTATATATTGTTATTAATCTCTTACTATGTAACCTCCAACACCTAACCCTGATGACCCCTATGACACTTAGCACTTATATCACCTATAATTTGGCCCTTGATGCTTAGAACTTCTAATATCTAACTATAACTCGTAGCCATCATAACCCCTAAAACTTATAATCTCTAACTCATATAACCCATGGTACTTACAAGTTCATCATTACTCTCCCCTTCTCCCTTTTACTACTATGTATTTTATCTATAAACCATATAATCCTATAACACTTCAATATTGAAACACATATTCCTTGTAACCCTATACTTTATAACCCCTAACCCCTAAAACTATTAAATCCAAAATGTTTAATCCCTAACTAAAATTCCCCAAATTCCCTAAAACACTTAGCGAAAATAATTGATGTCCTTTATAATGTGTATCCACTAATGCTTATAACCCCTAATTTTTTTAACCCAATGCATCCTCATCTCTCCGCACTTTTACTCCTTACTACATTATCCCTAAACCACAAACCCCTATAACCCTTAAATCTTATAGCACATATATCATATACTCTTGATCCTCTATAACCCATAAACCTTAAAGCCCCTAATCCATAAATCTCATATTACCCTAAACACCTACCCCGATAACTATAATATTGTATCACTCTTAATATATAATAATTTTAAACTATAACTATAAAAATATTATAGCACATATATCATATACTCTTGATGCTCTATAACCCATAAACCTTAAACCCCCTAATCCATAAATCTCATATTACCCTAAACACCTACCCCCAATTACTATAATATTATATCACTCTTAATATATAATAATTTTAAACTATAACTATAAAACACTTATAGCTACCCTTATAATATAACTCGAAAATCCATTAACCCTAATATTATTATCATGACTAAACCCCATAATCCTTAACATATTTAACCCATATACACCCTCGCTCATATAACTCCTAGTATATGAGGATCATGAACCCCATAATCCTTAACATCTTTAACCCATATACACCCTCACTCATATAACTCCTAGTAGATCAAAATCATGAACCCTTATAACTTGTAACTCATAGCACATATAACTAAGATATACCAACATTTTTAATCCTAATCCATATAAATATTAACCCTTAATCCCTGGAATTTTGATAGTGCTTAAACCATATAACATTTATAACTTCTAACTATTATCACATGTAAACCCTAAAAACACTTTTCCAATAAACTTTATAATCCATAAAAAAAAAAACCTCTAAAATTATAATCCCCAACCCTATAACTTGTAAGCCATAGATCCTCTAAAATCCCTTAGAACTTTCATCCCTAACTTAAAAACACCCTAAACCATTATATTTAATAAAACCTTACCCTAATAAACCATATAACTTGTAAGCCATAGATCCTCTAAAATCCCTTAGAACTTTCATCCCTAACTTAAAAACACCCTAAACCATTATATTTAATAAAACCTTACCCTAATAAACCATATAGACTCCTAACATTTGTAACCCGTAAATTTTTTTAATCCTTAATCCACATGACCACTTTAACCCCTAAAACTTATAAATCTTAATCCATGTAACAAACCATATAGACTCCTAACATTTGTAATCCATAAATTTTTTTAATCCTTAATCCACATACCCCTAAAACTTATAAATCTTAATCCATAAAAAATTTTAATCTGTAATCCTTTTTTTAATCCTTAATCCACATGACCACTTTAACCGCTAAAACTTATAAACCTTAATCCATGTAACAAACCATATAGACTCCTAACATTTGTAACCCGTAAATTTTTTTAATCCTTAATCCACATGCCCACTTTAACCCCTAAAACTTATAAATCTTAATCCATATAACATGTTTAACACCTTAATCCACATGACCACTTTAACCCCTAAAACCTATAAAATCCATGTAACATGTTTAACACCTAAAACATAAAACTCATAACCTTTATAACCCTTAACCCATAGAATTCTATTACTGTAAATATTTGTAGCTCTTAACCACTTACACTATATACAACAACACTTATCTTTTAATTCTAATGGTCGCCCATAACTCCTATAAACACTAAACATCATGCCATATCACTAATAAGTCCTAGATCATATATCCCCTAAACCTTGAAACCTAATCCTAATATCTTTTAACAAATAGACTTTATAATTTATAACTCTTTTAATGTCAATTTATAACTCTTTTAATGTTAACATAAATCCCCTATAACCCTTAATACATCCTAAGCCCTTTAATCCCCAGGCATTATAATCCCCCAGATTTAAAACCCTTATAACATATAACTCATTTTTCTTATAAATTTTAATCCTTAATCATTATAATCCCTATAATGCCTAAATCGTATATCCCTTATATCCTTTAACCCATGTTACCATATCCTTAGCCTTTAATCCTTAATCATTATAATCCCTATAATGCCTAAACCATATATCCCTTATATCCTTCAACCCATGTTACCATATCCTTAGCCTTTGTAATTATTATCAAACCTATAACCACTTATATATCTAATCATTTAGTGTCATAATTCATCCTCATGAACCCTAATATCTATAACCCCTAATCGATATTCCATAACATTTATAAACCCTAAACCTTATAAACCATGTCATCCCTTACACATATAACCCCTAACATCTATCAACCTTACCCTTCAATTGCTAACCCACAAAATGTTTGGAAATATTTTTAACTCCTAATTGGTATTCCATAACATTTATAAACCCTACACCTTATAAACCATGTCATCCCTTATACATATAACCCCTAACATCTATCAACCTTACATTTCAATTGCTAACCCACAAAATGTTTGGAAATATTTTTATAAAAATATTCAAATTTATAAAGAGTTTATAGAGTTTATAGAAAATTTTGGCTATTTTTAAAGTAAAATATTTTTATCTTATAAAATCTAGGTGAATCATTTTAGAGAAAAATGGAAAATTAGCCATGGGTGAAATTGGGTGAATCATTTTAGAAAAAATGGAAAATTAGCCATGGGTGAAGTTTAGCTCTTAAAATTTTCCATGGTTACCACTAAGTACTAACACTCAACCATTATAAATCCTAATAATGAATCCATACAATCACTAATACCTAATTGCTTCACCTTTTTACCTTTAATCCTTAACAATTATAATTTATAACATTAATTACCTATAAATGAACTAACATTGCAATTGTTAACCCCTATCAACCTTGACACTTAATTCATATAACCATTGACATCTATATCAGATAACCAATAACACCTAACCATCAAACTTTATCCACTTTATCCACTAATTATAATAAACCCTTTGTTGTATAACTAAAAAACCAAAGTCCTATATTGTATAACTAAAACCCCAAAATCCTATAGCCATTAACCCTATAAGCATTTTAGGGTAGTCATTATATACACTAGCCCCTAATCATTTTAATTTATATAATATCCAAACTTATAACAATCCATAAACACTATCCTATGTTACACCTTATAACTATCCATAAACACTAACCTATGTTATATCTCATATGAACCTTATAGAACCTAGAACTTTTCAACCATATCTCCCCTTACCCTTAAACCCTACCCTATAGCAACCAGCCCTAATCCTTATAAACTTTAACCATTATAACAATAAACCTATGTAATCCATAACCCTAAACTATATTCTATATAACCCCTAACCACTTAGGGAAAACTTTTAAAACTAATCAACTTTGAGTTCTATAAACAATAACTCATTTAATTACTTACCCATATAACCTCTAAATCTAAAATTATAGCACACGTGACCTCAATATCCCTTTATTTGCATTAATGCCTAGTGATCTGTATATGACCTTACTCATATAACTCTTAAACCCTTAACCTTATAACCGCTAGCACCTAACATTTTTAAAACTTATAAATCATAACTCATATAACATTTAACACACAATTTATATAACCAATATGAAAACTAATAGTTAATAAGTTAACTTATTTTTTAAGTGTTATAAAACATTTAAACCAACCAGTTTAAATATAAAACCTATGCACCATAATCCCTGACTTATATAATCAGGGACACCTTACCCTTACAACCCATAGGTACAACTCCTAGTAATTATCTCTAAATACATTAAACCCCATTAACCCTTAGAATTACTTTCACGACTAAACCCTATTCCGTGACACCTTACCCTTACAACCCATAATTCCTAAATGGTACAACCCCTAGTCATTATCTCTAAATACATTAAACCCCATTAACCCTTAGAATTACTTTCACGACTAAACCCTATTCCTTAGTCATTATCTCTAAATACATTAAACCCCATTAACCCTTACAATTACTTTCACGACTAAACCCTATTCCTTATAACTAATAACCCATATATCTCCTAATACATAACCCTTAACATCACTATGAATACATAACCCTTAACATCACTATGAATCAATATCACCATTGATCCTTAACTCTTATAGCTCATATCCTCGTGGATTTCCAACCCATATAACCCTTATATCTCTTCATCCATAACCCTTAACATCACTATGAATCTATCACCATTGATCCTTAACCCTTATAACTCATATCCTCAACAATTTCCAACCCATATAACACCTAACCATAATATCTCATCATCTTCAATCCCTATAATGTATTTTAAAGCTTAT
Organism: Picea mariana; assembly: GCA_032191745.1. NCBI lineage: Eukaryota > Viridiplantae > Streptophyta > Pinopsida > Pinales > Pinaceae > Picea > Picea mariana. Next base: position 7,522 of record JASDQU011249278.1, read on the forward strand.
AACCCCTAACCTCTGTAATCCCCAACACATATAACTTTTATCACTTAAAAACCACACTACCTAATCATTTCACCCCTAATCCCTATAACTTTAATCCATGATTATCACTATAAATTTCTAACACCTAACCATAATATCTCCTCATCTTCAATCCCTATAATGTATTTTAAAGCTTATAACCCCTAACCTCTTTAATCCCCAACACATATAACTTCTATCACTTAAAAACCACACTACCTAGTCATTTAACCCCTAATCCCTATAACTTTAACCCATGATTATCACTATAAATTTCAAACAACATCTAATGGTGAACTAATATAATACTTAAAACTTAATCCCTCCAAACCTTATAACACCTACAAAACTTAACACCAAACCCTATAAACCCCATCCATATAATCCATAATCTCTAGTATGTATAACTCATAATATCTATCCCCTTATAAACCATAGTCATTAAGCATTATTACTTATAACCCCTAATCCCTATAACCCCAATAACTCCTACAGATATAACCCCAATAGCTCATACTTATATATAGCCTATATCATACCTAACCCTTATCCATAAGAATCACTATAAATCATAATAGTTATAACCCTAACTCCTACGTATATAGCCTATATCATAACTCATAATATCTATCCCTTTATAAACCATAGTCATTAAGCATTATTACTTACAACCCCTAATCCCTATAACCCCCATAACTCCTACATATATAACCCCAATAGCTCCTACATATATAGCCTATATCATACCTAACCTTTATCCATAAGAATCACTATAAATCATAATAGTTATAACCCTATCTCATAATAATTATAACCCTACATATATAACCCCAATAGCTCCTATACCTAACCCTTATCCATAAGAATCACTATAAATCATAATAGTTATAACCCTAGCTCCTACGTATATAGCCTATATCATACCTAACCCTTATCCATAAGAATCATTATAAATCAAAATAGTTATAACCCTAACCTAATAGCTCCTACATATATATAGCCTATATCATACCTAACCCTTATCCATAAGAATCACTATAAATCATAATAGTTATAACCCTAGCTCTTACATATATAGCCTATATCATACCTAACCCTTATCCATAAGGATCACTATAAATCATAATAGTTATAACCCTAGACAATAAACCCTAACACTTATAAACCATAACCTTTCTAGCCTCTTACCCTTATCCTATGTACCCCTTAATTGTTAAGACCCTAACCTCTAACCCATATATTCCCTACTACCATTATTCCTTATAAATTGAACTAGATCCTAACCTCTAACCCATATATTCCCTACTACCATTATTCCTTATAAATTGCACTACCCTAACCCCCCACCCAAATAGCTCCTACATATATAGCCTATATCATACCTAACCATTATTCCTTATAAATTGTACTACTACCATTATTCCTTATAAATTGTACTACCCTAAACCCTGCCACCTTTTCCCATAATTGATAAAGCCTAACTTGTATAATTTTTAATACATATAACCCTTATCCCATATAATTCGTAACCTCTATATACACTAACTCCAACAAACATAACAAATCCAACCTTGATCTCGTTTTATCCTTCCATGGATAAGCTTATTCTCAGCCTAAGTCTAGGCATGGCCATCCCTAGTGATAACTTATTATCGTAGCATACTTATTCCTTATAAATTGTACTACCCTAACCCATTGTACTACCCTAACCCCTGCCACCTTTTCCCATAATTGATAAAGCCTAACCTGTATAATTTTTAATACATATAACCCTTATCCCATATAATTCGTAACCTCTATCTACACTAACTCCAACAAACATAACAAATCCAACCCTGATCTCATTTTATCCTTCCATGGATAAGCTTATTCTCAACCTAAGTCTAGGCATGGCCATCCCTAGTGATAACTTATTATCCTATAATTTTTAATATATATAACCCTTATCCCATATAATATGTAACCTCTATATACACTAACTCCAACAAACATAACAAATCCAACCCTGATCTCGTTTTATCCTTCCATGGATAAACTTATTCTCAGCCAAACATGGCCATCCCTAGTGATAACTTATTATCCTAGCATGATAGTGTAATTGGGTTTTAACACTAGAATGTATCCATCAACAAAATCATAACTTATTGTCCTAGCATGCTACTGTAATTGGGTTTTAACACTAGAATGTATCCATCACCAAAGTGTAATTAGGTTTTAACACTAGAATGTATACATCACCAAAATCATAACTTATTGTCCTAGCATGCTACTATAATTGGGTTTTAACACTAGAATGTATCCATCACCAAAATCGGCTTGCATGGTGAGACCATTTGGTCATACAAGTTTATCCTAGCCTTAACTTACCTCTCTTACTCATCTAAGGTTGGTTATCACATCACCTACTCATCTAGTGTTGGTTATCATATCTCCTACTTATCCTAGTGATAACTTATTATCCTAGCATGCTAGTGTAATTGGGTTTTAACACTAGAATTTACACTAGAATGTACCCATCACCAAAATCATAACTTATTATCCTAGCATGCTACTGTAATTGGGTTTTAACACTAGAATGTATCCAAATTGGGTTTTAACACTAGAATGTATCCATCACCAAAATCATCTTGCATAAGGTGAGACCATTTGGTCATACAAGTTCATCCTAACCTTAACTTACCTCTCCTACTCATCTAAGGTTGGTTATCACATCACCTACATCACCTAGTGTTGGTTATCACATCACCTACATCACCTAGTGTTGGTTATCACATCTCCTACTTATCCCATTATAAGTAGAACCTATTATTCATACTTTCTTTTAAGGAGTTTGTCACCTATACTTAGATGAGGTGGGACAGAGACTCTGAAATGTATTAAGGAGTGGTCCCCTAATGTACATTAGCTACTAACTTAACTTTCCCCTAACCTTTGTAGTATTTTAATCCTATAACAATTATAACACCTTAGGCATATAACCCTTAACACCTATCCTAAATAACCCATTATTCATACCTTCTTTTAAGGAGTTTGTCACCTATACTTAGATGAGGTGGGACGGAGACTCTAAAATGTATTAAGGAGTGGTCCCCTAATGTACATTAACTACTAACTTAACTTAACTTTCCCCTAACCTTTGTATTATTTCAATCCTACAACAATTATAACACCTTATGCATATAACCCTTAACACCTAATAACCCTTAATAGTTAACCTTCGAACCCTTATCATTAACCTCTAATCATAATAACCATTTTCCCTTATAACCCTTAACCCTAAATTCCTATAAACCTTATAACCCTTAACCCTAAATTCCTATAAACCCTATACTCTAAGCCTTGTAATTTCTAGTGCATATACCCCTTAAATAAAATATTCTCAAACCTCATATAAACCCTAAAAAATATACCCTATACTCTAAGCCCTGTAATTTCTAGTGCATATACCCCTTAAATAAAATATTCGCAAACCTCATATAAACCCTAAACAATATATTTGTTTATAACTTGTGCATCTCATGTATCCCTACCATAGTAACCTATCAACCCTATAAACAATAACCCTTTATCCCTATCCTTTATAACCCCAAACCCTTACAACCCCCAATATCTATACCTATTAATCCATCTAACCCCTCACCTCTTTATATCCATCCTTATAACATTATAACCCTTGAAAATTATAACATATATTAGCATGATCCTTAATTGCAATATCATGTAACCTTTATAACATGTAAACAATAAGACCCATAACCTCTAACCCCTATAACTACTAACCAATTTAAACCCTAGCCTCTAATCCTTATAATATGTACATACTAACTCCTAACCCTTAGGACATATAATAAACTAACCCCTATAACTATTAACCCATCTAATTTCTCATCAATATAACCTCTAAAACTTATAACCATTATCATTCCTAACCTTTATTCCCAACCACTTTTATAACTAACCTTAATATAACCTCTAAAACTTATAACCATTATCATTCCTAACCCTTATTCCCAACCACTTTTATAACTAACCTTAATAACCCCTTGCCTATATAACCCATATACTATAACCCTTATATAATCATACCCATCAATATAACCTCTAAAACTTATAACCATTATCATTCTTAACCCTCATTCCCAACCACTTTTATAAGTAACCTTGATAACCCCTTGCCTATATAACCCATATACCATAACCCTTATATAATCATACCATAACACCAGCCCTTATAATTCTATAAACCCTAACTCCTTAATTCCAAAGTTGTAATTATTATAAACTCTAAAATTTAGAATCACTAAACCGTTGACCTTATAACCTCTACTTTTTATAACCACACCTTATAACCCCTAGCTTTTATAAGCACCAATAATGAACCACTATATTCCATAATCCCAATTACAAATAACTAAACATAATTACCCATAAAATACCTAACTCTTAAAACCCATATCACAACTAACCATTTGTCCATAGTTATTCCCAAATATGAACTTTAACCATTTAATTCAAAACTAAAAACCAACCACTGAAAAATTTTGAGAAATGAAAAAAATTGAGAAAGAGCATAAATAGTGAAATGTTAAGCTTGAAAGTGCAAAAGTGCATGGATTTAGCTCTTTAAGTGTGTTAGACCATAGATCTAATTCAGTTTTGAGTGATGTGTTTTAGATCTATTCTATTTCCATGACGTTGTAACAAAATCCAGCAAAGAAATGATCAACAAAAGGACCAAACCACTTAGTCATTTAGCTTTTTGAGGCATCGATAAATAGTGAAATGTAAATCTTGAAAGTGCAAAAGTGCATGGATTTAGCTCTTTATGTCTGTTAGACCATAGATCTAATTCAGTTTTGAGTGATGTGTTTTAGATCTATTCTATTTCCATGACGTCGTGACAAAATCCAGCAAAGAAATGATCAACAAAAGGACCAAACCATTTAGTCATTTATCTTTTGAGGCATCGATCTAGTCCCTCATGAAGTCTAAGTGTAAGTGTTAGATCTAATCATATCATATGAAATAAGCCACTAGATCTAGTTAAATTCCTCCTCAATGATGTTGTTATTTTTAACCCAAGAGAAATTATAGCAAATCAATTTAATCCATAACCATGCAAGGAAATGATTTGCAATGAATACAAATCCAACTAGCTATATATGAAATTGTTAACCTAGTGAACTTGAAAATCTGCAATCTAATACAAAAAATGAATTCATTTAAGCCCATAGATTGCAAGAAGTAAACAAAAAAGAAAAATTGATTTTAAAGATTTTTTTGAGATTGGAAAAAGATGGATAAGATTAGTGCCTTCATCCACTTGGTTGTGGAGCCACACTTGGGCTTGCTTGAGGCTATGTCCTCATGTCAAGTTTGGGGTTACAAGTAACACTTAAGTATGCCTTACAACCTTACAATTCCCTTATGGGAGACACTTGGATGTCTCACGTTTCCATGGGGAGAAGGGTCTTGGACTAAATCCCCTTCTAATACAAAAAATGAATTCATTTAAGCCCATACTTAAGTATGCCTTACAATTCCCGTATGGGAGACACTTGGATGTCTCACGTTTCCATGGGGAGAAGGGTCTTGGACTAACTCCCCTTATAATACAAAAAATGACTTCATTTAAGCCCATAGATTGCAAGAAGTAAACAAAAAAGAAAAATTGATTTTAAAGGTTTTTTTGAGAATGGGAAAAGATGGATAAGATTAGTGCCTTCATCCACCTGGGTTGTGGAGCCACACTTGGGCTTGCTTGAGGCTATGTCCTCATGTCAAGTTTTGGTTACAAGTAACACTTAGGTATTCCTTACAATTCCCTTATGGGAGACACTTGGATGTCTCACGTTTCCATGGGGAGAAGGGTCTTGGACCAAATCCCCTTCCAAGGGGAATAAAGTAGCCTCTATCTCTATTTTAAGGACAAGAATAGAAATCAGGGATTTGCTAAGTTATAGATCTAGAAATAAACAACTAAAGACTACAATGCATCAGTAAACAATACCTTTCAAGCTCCTCCAATTGTAACAAGATGCTCCACCTATGGTCTTATGATGCTCCACCTGTGGCCTTATGCTAGCTCTTTCATCCAAGAAACCTGTGACAAAACAAATGCTCCTAGTCACCCTAAACAAATAAATCCTCAATACAATACCAAGATGAACACAACCTGAGTGAGAGGCTTCTTTATATAGGAAGAAAGCCTAACAACCTCATGAATAAAATATGATAGATCTCTAACCTCCTAGTATAAAAATAGCATCTCTCCAACAAAAAAGAGAGGATATAGTCAAAATACGATATAATAGTCTGGGCTGGTAGAAACAACTACTCAAACAAGTAGGCAACCTCCAAAACCATGGTCAAACTCACAACCACCTCAAGTAAGTAGAAATGGTCCAAGGACAAGTGTGCCCTCCAAAAAGTGCTCTAACCACCCACGTGTGGCAAATAAAGTCCAAAATGTGGGGTGTCGATTCGTCAAAATGCGACAAAATTTCCTACAACAAATTTAAAAACACCATAACTATGTCAATTTTTTCATGATTTCTTTTATGACCACATTTTGGAAATCCCACTGTCATTTTGCATCTAATGTCATTGAATTTTGGGCACTCTATCAAAAGATTATTGCTCCTAAAGTTGAGTTGCCCTCGCCCTCAAAAAAATGCTTTGACCAACTCAACAACCACCTCAACTACCATAAAAATGATCCAAATGAGTGTAACCACCTCTAACAAACTCCACGTGTGGACAAAAAGTATAACAAACTCAACAAATCCACACGTGTGGGAATATTCCTTACGAAAACAAGTGCACCCTCAAGAGGTGATCTAAGTGGTATACATGATGATATGCAGTCCCCGTCACATTGTCCAATGCATTGTCACGAATCCCAATGAATGTACACATATCCCCATGCAAATACACAAATAGCAATTTAGTGTCACATTTCTCAAAAAAAATGGCACACACATATTCATATCCAAACATCTTCATAAACGACATGAAATTCATCCATAACCTTGAGGAAAGATATAAGATGTGAAAGGGTTTATTCACCATACCCATGAAATCATTCAATAGCCTCACACAATTATTCCTTAAAKCTTTCATCGTGTGGAGCTCTAGGAATTTTTRTCAAGTAATTGGAGCACACACCCAATCCCAAGCCTCTATTGCTTCAACTCTTCAAATTTGCAAAAGTACATTCAATCATTTACCATCTAATGGGATATAATGGAGTCGCCAAGGTGAACTTAATGCCTTCAATTGCTACTTGCTTCACCCTACAAGCTACAAGTCTTCATATTTCTTCTTGAAAGAAAAGGGCTTATTCCCTTCATGGACTCGCCAAATGAGCTTAAATGTTGATCACCAACTTTAATCAATGCTCATCAAAATTAAATCTATGGAATTTAAACTTGGGGTAATGGGATTTTAACCTGGCAATGATGCCAAAATGTTACCGCTCAAACTCTCACTAGATGGAAAAATCCTAACCACGATGGGAGAGCCTAGAGGCAATTACTCGACAAGCCACGCACTATCACCTCAGTAGCCTTGCCTCTCGCTCTAGACTAGGGAGAAAGGGGTTCCTGGCCTAGGGAGTTGTCCCTAAAATTCAATCTAGCCAATTCCTTATAGTGGGAGTGAAATGTTAGCTTCGATTGATTAGTTAACCAAACAAGTCGTTTTGCAAATGAATATGATTAATAATTGTGAAGTGTGCAAATTCATTTTAAGATAACCAAGTGTGAATGCGCAACTTGTGACTTGCGCAGTGATATATTTGGCCTTACAACACACCATAAAGTTGTGTATACACCAAGGAAAATGATATGCCCATGTGGCAATTAAACCATCATTAACATTCCATGAAACACATAAATGCAATAGTCCTTAATGTGTGTTTACATGATGTGTGAAAATTGAACCATAAGTGCACTTGCAAATGAGTAGTAGATGCCACAATATTGATCCAAAGGATGTAAGATTTAGATTTCAAACCATGTAACCATTAAAAATATGTTGAAATGACTTAAGACCATGAAATAAGGTAAGTACCC
>JASDQU011249281.1:0-19104 GCA_032191745.1 Picea mariana
TGCTGGATAATAATAAAGGAAGGACCTGGCAATTTCTCTGGTGGACGTAGCCCACACTGGGTGAACCACGTAAATCTGTGTCTCTCTTGTATTGTGTGTCTTCTGTGTTTTGTTTCTGCATTTGTTTTATTTTATTGCTCCGCGGTCCTATTTTTCTAACACATGGTGTGCCTAAGGTAATAATGTCAGACCGAGATCCCAAGTTCACTTCCAATTTTGGAAGGGGTTGTTTAAGTGATTTGAGACAAATTTGAATTTCAATACAACATATCACCCAGATTCATATGGGAAGACAAAGATAATTAATCAGATAATTGAGGATATGTTGAGAATGTTGGTAATGGACAAACATTCTAGGTGGGAGGACTATATCTATTTAGTTGAGTTTTCCTACAATAATGGTTATGAAGAATCATTGAAGATGATCCCATTTGAAGCATTAGATGAAAAAAAATGCAACACACTAGTAAGTTGAGTTAACCCAACAGACATAGCCATGATTGGGCCATAATTGTTAAGGGAAATGGAAGAACAAATGGTAAAGATTAGGAAATATTTGAAATTTGTACAAGATAGGTAAAAGAGTTATGTCGATAAAAGAAGAACAAATAGAAAATTAAAGTGGGAGAGCATGTGTTTTTAAAGGTTAAATCCAAGAGAATCTCACTAAAATTGGGTAGTTTACCAAAGTTGGCAGTGAGATATTGTGCGCCTTTTGAGGTCTTAGAAAACATAGGAATAGTTGCATACATTATAGCATTACTTGCATCCATGAGAATGCATAATGTGTTCCATGTGTCTTTATTAAAAAAGTATGTACTTGATCCTAATCATGTGATTGATTAGAATGTGATCCAAGTGGAACCAATGTGCATCCTGGACCAGAAATTCAAAGTGCTCAGGAACAAATCCATCAGCTTGGTAAAGGTTCAATAGATCTATTACAGTCCTGAAGACACTACATGGGAGCACGAGGAAGCTATGTGGGAAGTAGAACCACACTTTTTTGCAAATTTTGAAGAAAACTAAATGTACATTTGTACATAAGAGAATGGAGACTCCATTTTGGCACCTAGATCTTCTGGAGCCACAACTATGAGATTCTTGTCCAACCAATGTGCGGGTTGAGTGGGAAAGGGAGTTGCTGGTTAGAATTGATGCATGAGGCATTGAGTTGTAGAATTATCAAGTATTCTGATGTAATGTTTTTATATATATGTCAATACATAAACTATATGGTTATGTGCACTGAGGGTAGTGAAAATTATAGGGGGAGGGGAATGTAACATCCACACTTTTAAACCCCAAACTAGCGATGTATATTGTAAATGTGATGTATGGATGAGAATCAAAATGATATAATATGTAAATGATGTAAATTGACTATAATGAATAAAATGTATCGACAACTGCAAATGGACACATACATAGATTTGTGGGATAAGTATCCACAAAAGAGGGAAGGTTCCAATGGGGGGAATATTTTACCCATGTCTATTAAACCAAAACCCATTTCTTATTTCTTTCTAAATTATCCTTACCATGAACCTTCCATTAGTTGTTGAGTGTTATAGAGCCCAATCATTGAATTCATGTAAGAGGGTTGGTGTGAGAGTCACTTCCCATAGTTATTGAGAGCATGGGGGTTGAGTACCATCAACTTGGGGAAGAGTGCAAGTCAAGAAAGCAAGAGAAACAAGGGAAATTCGTATGGGTAGGAGACCATATTTGCACATTCACTTTTTTGCATAGAGAGTAGTTTTTACTTGGCATTTTTTGCTCATTTTCCTCAAATGTTTTGCTTGATTATTGATCAATGAATCCTTTGGATTGTGCAGGAAAGTGTTCCACCATGCTAGACTGGAAATAATGAGAACATGAGGTTGATGATGTGGTAGGCTTGAGTGACCAACACATGCTAGATGCGCTGTAGGATTATGGACTTCTAAATTTTTTCGAAAGTCAAAACATGAGGTCCCAAGTGATGCTCTTGGAGATATTGGTTGGGTTCTGGGACCCCGACCGACAATTGTTTTGAGTTTTCCACGAGATATTAACTCTTGAGGTAGAGCATATATACTTCATTATAGGAATATCCTGGTGTGGGGTGTCGGTCATATTGATTGGTGGGAAAGGTGGAGCCACTGGCTCCATAGATGAGTACATTATAACACATTTCCATCCTAGGTCACAAAAAATAGTAACAAATTGTTGATCAAATATGTAGTGGATATACCTATCTACATGATCTTATTTAGTATCACTTAGGTAGATATATCTATAGGCTACCACTTGGAATTGAGGGCTCGTGGTGAATTATGCCCTTGAGTCCCTCAACCCTATAATATTTGACTAGTGCACTAGATTGTTGGCTAACCTAAGGGACTAGCTCAAAAAATAGTTTAGTTATGGATCGATCCTAATATCATTATTCTTAGAGAGGATCCTAGGTATGAGCATCCATATCTCAACACCTTTTTTTGTTCCAAGTGAGCCCAAGATGAGGAGATGGATAGATTATATGGCCCATCTCGATGGAGGTTTACCATTGAACACATTTGGACATGATTTCCTTGACTTGTGGGATGAAAAAATCATCGTGATCGATTACTTCCCGTATGTAGGGACTAATTTAGACATGAACTTGAGCTTGTACTACCTCTTGGGGCTCAGTGGTATGACATTAGTAAGACAAATCACCCTGCACTTTTTTTTTAAGTTTTAAATTTTTATAATGTTTTTGGATTTTTTGGAATATATATTTTTTGGTATGCAATGTAGCTAGTCATTTTGTTTTGTCATGACATATTTTGGACCAGTTCGATCGGTGGGGATGGCCCTAAAAAATAATATATCTATAGAATATAAGTAGGCAAAGAAGGGAGAGGACTATGATGAAACAATAGAGAACCTCCCAAAGGTGTAGAGGAACCTTAAGAGACTTACCATGGGAGTCCCTATGATGAGAGTTGAGGTGGTCCCATAGAGGTTATAATGACATGTCATGGGGGTTCCCTACCCATTTGTTAGTATATTGAGGTGTGTATCCAACATGATCATATGCTATCACGAGACTCATGCACCTCAGTATGAATAGATGACAGAATCCCCTCTTTTTGTGCTACTGCATATATATCTAGCAAGTCTCGACAATATATAAACTCTATATCACTATGGGTCATGTAGACTGATTTTGTACACTACATATTTTTGGACATGATGATGTATTTGGAAATCTATTTTATATATACAGATGGTTTGGATATTACTAATGGTTTCAAAATATGTGCTTGGAAATCCATGTTTTATGTACATGCATGCTTGTGTTTTAATGCTTAATTAATGTGACAAATGCTAATCTAGCACATGGTTAGCTAACGAATCAATAATTGTTTTTGAAGTTCTTGGAACCCGATCATAAAAAATATAATCAAAGTGTCTCAAGAAGACACACCCTTAAAACAATTCTCAGTAATGTAGGATTTATGACCAGATGGACATTGTTCAACTATAATACCACTAACTACAAATCCAAATGTATAACCAACCCACAAATGTTGAGAATGATGGCTTTGAAAAATAACTCGATAATATTACACAATGTTTTTGGTTGCAGGTGTTAGGGACCTAACCTACCTAACCCCTCAAGTGGGTAGAATAATATATTTCCATGTAATAAAGGTCAATATTAATAAGGTCTAGCAATACAAAGGAATAAGTCAAATGTAAGAAGACCTAATAGAAGCTTCCGCTTCTAGAAGGATCTTCCTCTAGATTGTTCTTTTGGATACATAGATTTAGTATAAATAGGAATAGAGGGTATGATAAGTTTTGTCTTGGATATTATTGTAATAGAGCTATGATCTACTGAAGGTTTCCCTCTCGAAGAGGCAAGTGAACATTGCTCTTAGTAATCAAAGTGTGCTCTGGTGTTATTTTGGTATTATTGTGATGTTGTTATGGTTATATCATTGTTTATCTGCCATTTCTAGCTATTTATTTATGTTATGCATACTATTTTATATCTGGAATATTACAAGTGGTATCAGAGCACCTTCCTTGGTAGAAAATTGTGGGTTAAATTTTTTTCCAGGGTAGAGATGTATTCCAGCGTCTTTAAGCTACATAGATATATTGTTACACGCATAAACCAACAGTTGGGGATTCATACATGTAGGAAATACAAGTGGTACTTAAGCGCACATCTGTTGGCCACCCTTGTAACCCCTGTTGGTACCCCTTTGAGTGGTAGCGCATCATAAAACACCTGTATACAGATCAACCTAGATCTCCTAAAGCCCTCCATAGATAAACCGATCGATCGCCTGACTGCTATAGTGCCACCGAGAAAAACACACTAGAAGATACTCTCTAGTACTTAGGTAGTTGGGTAGTACGACTAAGGGTACGATATAGTCTCCTTAGTTGGTTCCCTGAGATATTGGGCCAAGTACTACTATTGGAACCCGTACATATATCAAAGAGTTATAGCACATGGAAAACCCTTATCTATAGAACCCTTGAATACCCTAGCCCTTGGGATGGAAAAAAAATAGAACCAACAAGATCTATTGTCGTGCTACAATGTCTTCTGCATTCTAGTTGCAAAATTACTACACATTTCTTCCTGTTAAGAATTTGGGCATTTCGTCACTGCAATATTCTTTAGGCCTGAGTATAACTCTGTAAGAGTAAAAAACAAAAGAGTATAGTGGTCCCGTCGACACACTTATTTGGGACATATTCCATTGCATTCCCCTTTTCTCCTCGATCGCAGTCATACCATTCATTTTTAATCCTTTTTGTTTCAGTGGACCCGACCCCTTCCTAGTTTCCCTATTTTGCCTCTTATTCCATTATATTTCCCTTCAAGCACTGATCGTCGTGGTACCGATCACTTCTAAGTATTTGTTTTGTGGTCCCACCCACCCATATTTTTTTTCCTTACTCACACTTCCCCTCTCCAAATGGCCACCACTCGCAACCAAGAACTCCAAACTTTCGTCAATCAAGCCCATGTCTCCATCTCACATCTCACATCTCAGATGAATTCTACCAATTCTCGCATTGACAAATAGGAGAAAAAATTTAATAACATCGAAGCCAACGTCATAACCCAATTGACCTCCCTCCATTCTACTGTCAATCAATTGTTGAACTTCCCTATGGGTCCTTCCTCATTAGAACAACCCAATGTTGTTGATTCCTCTCAGTCTCCGCATTTTCACTCCAACTCCTTTCATCGTGAAAGCCGTCTTCCCCGCGTAAAGGTCAATAAATTTGATGGCTCTGATCCTACAGGTTGGGTCACTCAAATGGAGCATTATTTTTCTCTGCATGGTATTATTGACGAGTTGGCCAAACTTCACTATGCTGTCCTCTATCTAGATCTTGAACACTGGCAATGGTGGCAATGGTGAAAAAATTCACGCCAGGGGTATATTTCCTAGACCCAGTTTGTTGCTGAGCTCTATGCCTGCTTTCATACTGATACCCACTATCTTAGTCCTTTGAGCAAGTTGAAACAATCAAGAACAGTGGAAGACTTCATCACTACTTTTAAGCATTTGGCCTTTCGAACATAGGGCATGTCCGATGCGTTCTTCCATGAACACTTTATAAGTGGTCTCAAGGATGAAATATGATCCTAGGTTCTCATGGCCCTCCCCCCAACTTGGTTGGAAGATACTCAACATGCTAAAGAGGCTCAACACATTGTTTTTTCCCAGAACAAAAAAACCCCTTTTGTTCCTTGCCCTCGACCTGTTAATTCTAACCCCCTTATCACTCCCCTCAAGGTATAGAAACTAACTAGGGATGAAATGGATGAACACCAACTGAAGGGTATTTTCTATAATTGTGATTAAACATTTTTTTTGGGGCACAAGTGTAAGGAACCAAAACTATTTATGGCCATTTTCGAAGATGTTCCTAAAGAGGATGTGACAGTTCCCCTTGTTGAAGAACCCTCCCTTCCCGATGCCACCCAGGAGCCTACTGACCCACCTGAAGTTGACCCACTTATTTCCTTGCATGCCCTCACTGTCTTATCGCCCCCATAAATGCACAAGCTCAATGTCTACATTAATCACAGGAAGTTCATCATTCTTGTTGACAATGGTAGCACTCACATTTTATTCATCGTCGCATTGACCAGGAAACCAATTTCTATATTCGTGTTGTCAATAATTTTCAAATCATGATAGCTAATGGTGAGTCCATGAAATGTGGTGGGCGTTGTGAAAATGTCCGTCTTCAAATTGGACATTGCCAACTGAAATATCATATGTTTTCCATTGACATGGGAGATTGTGACATTGTGCTAGGTGCTGAATGGTTACACACTTTGGGTCCCATTCTTATGGATTTTAAGGCATTAACTATGCAATTCCAACATGAAGGACAAAGTTATCAATTCCAAGGTCTCACAGCTAGTTCTCCTGAGATCATTAGTTCCCATCATATGGAAAATATCCTCAAGAAAGGCCACTCCAGTATCATTGCTCAACTCCATTCTATTCAAGCCGTGGAGACACCCTCTATGCATCCTGACCTCCAAGCTATCCTTTCCAAACATCAAGCTATTTTTCCACTCCTCAGGGACTTCCTCCTTCTCTTGGTGTTCATGATCATTCCATTCCCCTTGTTCCAGGCAGTCTTCCTCCCAATGTTCTCCCTTATCATCACCCCTTTTCCCAAAAGAAGGAAATTGAGAATACGGTGCAATAATTTCTCCAAGCAAGTGTTATCTGCCCCAGTACCAACCCTTATTCTTCCCCGATGGTCATGGTACTTAAGAAAGAAGGTACTTGGCGCATGTGTCTCAACTTTTGTACCCTCAATAAGCTCACCATCAAGGACAAGTTCCCCATTCCTGTCATTGATGATCTCTTGGATAAGTTGACTGGTGCTCAGTACTTCACTAAACTTGATCTGTGTTCTTTTTACCACCAGATACGTATGAAAGAAGATGACATACCCAAGACTGCCTTTCGAACTCACAAGGGTCACTATGAGTTTTTGGTCATGCCCTTTGGCTTGTGTAATGCCCCCTTCACCTTCCAAAGCCTCATGAATCACGTCTTCCATCCTTTTCTCTGTCATTTTGTCTTCATTTTCTTTGATGATATTCTCATCTATAGTAAAACTTCACAATATCATCTTTCCCATGTGGATCAAATTCTCCATCTACTCTCGCAGCACCAACTTTTCCTCAAATGCTCTAAATGTGCCTTTGGAGCCTCAAAAGTAGAGTACTTGGGTCATATTTTTGGAAAGGCTAGTGTCCGGGTGGATTCTAAAAAGATTGAAGCAATGCAGGATTGGACTCGCCCCAAGACTATCAAAAGATTGCATGTTTTTTTGGGTTTAACCGACTATTATCGCAAGTTTGTTTGGAATTATGGGAAGATTGTGACCCCTCTCATTGCTCTCCTTAAAAATAATTCTTTCACTTGGAATCTTGCAGCGGATCCAGATTTTCAAGCTTTGAAGGCAACTATGTGTACTACTTTCGTCTTGGCCCTTCCTGATTTAACAAAAACCTTTGTCCTCAAATGTGATGCCTCAGGTAGAGGAATTGGAGCTGTACTTATGCAAGAAGGAATACCTTTGGCCTTTACTAGAAAATAATTTTTTGAATGCCATTTGGGACAATTAATCTATGAAAAGGAAATGCTGGCTATTCTACACATAGTGGATCTCTAACGCCCTTATCTCTTGTGGAAACACTTACAAATTAAGACAGATCATCAAAGCCTCAAGTATTTTCTGGAGCAATGACCTTCCTCCCCAGAGAAACAAAAATGGGTAACTAAGATCTTTGGTTATGATTATGAGATCATTTACAAGAAAGGAAAAGAAAATGTGGTTGATGATGCTCTTTCTTGAAAATATGAAGAAGAAGGGTCCCTTTTTTCCCTCATCTTCATTGTACTAGATTGGCTCCAAGTTGTGCACCAAGAATGGATACATGATCCTAAAATATCACATATGATCCACCAATTGAAAGATAACTCTCCAGTATCCCCAGGGTACTCTTGGCACAATGATGAACTTCACTACAAAGGCCATTTGTATTTAAGTAAACAGTCACAACTTAAATCCATGGTGCTTTCTGAGCTTCATGCTACTCCCACAACTAGGCATTCAAGGTTTACCAAAACCTATGACCGGGTCAAACATTCCTTTTTTCTGGGATGGTATGAAAAAGGACGTTTGCACTTTTGTAGCATAATGTGATGTTTGTCAACACAACAAAGGTGAAACCATCAAACCTCCTATCACACTCAAACTGCTTCCGATTCCACCCGCTATTTGGAGGGACATCTCTATGGATTTTATTGTGGGATTACCTAAATCAAGAAATAATTCCATCATCGTTGTGGTTGTGGATCGTGTTTCCAAGTATGCTCATTTTTTTGCTGTTCAACACCCATTTACAAAATCAAATCTCCCTCAAATTTTCATGGATCATATCTTTAAACTTCATGGCATGCCTCATTCTATTATTTCTGATTGAGATCCAACTTTCACCAGCAATTTTTGACAAGAAATGTTTAGAATCTAGGGCATCCAATTGCATATCAACATCGCTTATCATCCTTATATTGATGGTCAAACTGAAGTAATCAATAAGTGTTTGGAGAATTATTTGAGGTGTTTTTCCTCTGAAAGGAAAAATCAATGGGCTCAATGGTTACCATTAGCTGAATGGTGGTATAACACTTCTTACCATACAACTACTCGCATGACTCCTTTTGAAGAAGTATATGGCCAAAATCCACCTTTAGTTCTCTCCTACATGGCAGGTCTATCGAAGGTCCAGGTGGTTGACTAAACACTTACAGTTCACAAAGCTATTCTCCGTACCCTAAAAGAGAATTTGGTGATGGCTCATAATCGCATGAAGCAACAAGCCAATCAAGGTGCTTAGAACACAAATTTTCTGAAGGAGACCAAGTATTTCTTCAGCTGCAACCTTATAAGCAAACTTCACTCAAGGCTGAACATTGTCAGAAACTAGCACCCAAATTTTATGGTCCTTATATAGTTCTCAAGTGCATTTGGTAGATGGCTTATTAGTTAGCTTCACCCAATCATTCTAAGCTCCATCCCATTTTTCATGTCTCTTTCTTAAAGAAGGTGATTAGAACTAAGTGCCAAACTCAAACCAACCTTCTCGAGTTGGATGAAGAAGGATTCATCTGGTTGCATCCACAAGCAATTTTGGACCAACGAGAGCATCGTCTTCATCAATGTACCATCAAGGAAGTGTTAGTTCAGTGGAAAGATACAACTCCAACATATGCCACCTGGCAGCCCACTAACATTCTGCAACAATTTCCTCATCTCAATACTTGAGGACATCATTGATTCTAAGGGGGAGGGCATGTTAGGGACCTAATATATATAACCCCTCAAGTGGGTAGAATAATATATTTCCATGTAATAAAGGTCAATATTAATAAGGCCTAGCAATAAAGAGGAATAATTCAAATGCAAGAAGACCTAATAGAAGCTTCTGCTTCTAGAAGGATCTTCCTTTAGATTGTTCTTTTGGATAGATAAATTTAGTATAAATAGGAATAGAGGGTATGAGAAGTTTTTTCTTGGATATTATTGTAATAGATCTCTGCTCTGCTGGAGGTTTCCCCTCGAAGAGGCAAGTGAACATTGCTCTCAGTAATCAAAGTACTCTTTCTAGTGTTATTCTGATATTATTTTGGTATTATTGTGATGTTGTTTTGGTTATATCATTGTTTATCTTCCATTTCTAGCTAATTATTTATGTTCTGCATACTATTTTATATCTGGAATATTACAACAGGGATGAGGTATTTTCCCCCTAAACTCATGAGTTCATTTGTGGGTGAAAATATCACCCAAGTAGTTGAAGTGATGTTCTGGGTACTACGATTGGTGTTTTCTACAAATCTTACATAGACCGATGTATACACTAACATCTACAAGTCAAGTACCAATCATAATAAGCGTTGAATTGAGTCAATACACATGCAAAAGCAAAATCACTACAACAAAAAATCTACTAAAATCATTATATACAAAGAAATATGCAAGCTTTCATCCTATGCATAATACTTTTTGAGATAGAGCCCATTGCGAGGCTTTGACAAAGTATTTACTCTGTAATCAACAAACATGTAGGCCCCTTTCTAAAATACATGACTAACAATGTAAGGAAAATTCCAAAGGGTTTCCAGTTTACTTATGCCTAACTTATCATGGTCCCAATCATAGACCAAAACCAAGTCAACTTCTACAAAGACACAACGAATTTTTTTTTTATCATACTTATCTTCAAATCACTTCTTATGAGTCTCATCAACCATTATTTATTCATGACAACGTTCATCCACATGGGCCAAATACAAGAGACGTTCTTCCTTAGAAAAAGTGTTGGGAAAGATTTCTATAGCCAATTTTAATAAAGGGATTTCACATTCAATTGAAAATACTATGATCTAGGAGGATCCAAAATGCTCAAAAATTGTCTTCTCAAATGCTAATGGAAATGAATTCATTGTGTATAACTCGGCGAGAGATTTCCAACGACGCATAAATCACCTGAAACCGACGTCGTATGAGGAAGTTATGGCTTTTCAAAGTTTTGGTAAAAAAAGGAAAACATCAAATAGGGAAGGACACATTGCAGGCCCATAAGATGCCACATGGCCATCCATACAAATGATAGGGTAACATCATCAAGATGTCAACATGCTGACATGGCAACACGAGAGGCTACCACATGTCACTCAAATTTGGCATTTTCGGCACCCATGTGGACCAATAAAAATGTGCCATGTGTCATATGTATGATGACATGGAAGGTACAATAAATAAGGTGACATGGCATCTGTATGCTGACGTGGCAGCTAACACAGACAGTGACTGTGCAACAAGTGGACCAACTAGAGAGTGACACGTGGCACTCTTCGATTGGCCAATAATGGTTAAAGGAATAAATTTTGTTGGGTCGAATGGGAATCAAACCCATGACCTTTGAGGGAATATTCCAATGACTTAACATATGCCTCCTACCAATGCACCAATGCTTGTTGTTTGTTAAAACAAAAACAAATTATATTTAAGTTGTAACAATTCAACTTGTGTATATAGGGGGTCAGTTATGCCGACCTATCCCTATATAAACTCATGTGCCTAAACCAAGTACAAAACATGGAAATGTGTGCCATTTTATAGAGGAGATTGCATATAATTTTGTG
Organism: Picea mariana; assembly: GCA_032191745.1. Taxonomy (NCBI): domain Eukaryota; kingdom Viridiplantae; phylum Streptophyta; class Pinopsida; order Pinales; family Pinaceae; genus Picea; species Picea mariana. Next base: position 11,247 of record JASDQU011249281.1, read on the forward strand.
TCAAGTGTAGATTTTCCTCGTTTTGCATGCAAGAGGTGTTTCTAGTTTTGACTTGCCTCATCTTGCTTGCTATTGAGTTCTTTGAGAGATGTATAGAGTGTTTATACTCATTCTTCTCAAAATTTCAAGAGGAATATGATGGTGATTTCAATTTTGTGTAAAAGTGCTATGTATGAAATTCTTAGTCTAGTTTGTCATGTATGAGACCCATAGTCTCGTTATGTGTGCAAAAGGGGGTCTTTAAGAACTTGTTCAAAACATAGTCAAGTTTATACTCATTTTTCTCATAATTTCGAGAGGAATTCAGTGTAACCTCTGTTTATGGGTTTGAGTAGTAGAATTGAAGGGTGTCTTCAAATTTTCCATTGTAAGTCATCAGTGTATCAAGCATTTGAGCATTAATAGACTAATCTCGCTGTTTGGAAGTACACCTGGAGATGTATCCCAAGATGGGTGAAATCTGTTATCAAGATGTGTAATGAGCCTTTTTATTTGTTGTCTCTATTTCTCTCTATTTTGGCATTCTTATTTCCACAAGTTATTTTCAGTTGATGAAATTTATGGATAAATAAGTGTTTTCACATGATATTTTGCAAATAGTCAAGAAGATCTTAATTTCCTGAATCTGGTCAGATGTTTAGTGTCTATTTAAGAACTAATTGACATCCAAGGATTTTTGGATAGCATGGTATCAGAGTTGGTTTGATGTGTATTTGCAAGTGAATGCTTACAAGGTCCAAACTCAAGCTTAGTGGAGGATCGCTTGAAGAGTACATTCTTGAGACTGGTTTGAAGCGTGCATTTTGAAAGAAGAAATGGCTTAAAAACAATATGGGGATTCTTCTAATCCAAATCCTTTCGGTACTGAAAAGGCATTTTTTTTCGTGTTCATGGAAATCAAGGCCATGGTGGAATAAGTGTATGAAGATCGAAATATGACCAAGGGAATTGGTGGTAAAAGAAAAGGAAAGCCACATAACTTCGAGAAGAAATCGAAGTGAAAATAAGAAGAGAATCCCACATGTTATCATTGCAAGAAGAAAGGAAAAGAGGAGACAACATGTTGGAATTTGCATCCAGAGAGGCTACCAAATAATTTCAAGGACAAGGGTAAACATAAGGCCACAACCATAGTTCAAGATCTTGTATTAGATTATGAAGTTACAATTATGTGCATTAAAGGTATATTTTTTATTTCTAGTTCTAGTTCACATGCTTCATCTTCAAAGGAAAATGTAATCCCCGATGGAAGGAAAAGAAAATAACTATTTAATTGACAAGTTATCTCAAAGCACAATAAGATTGATACACTTGTTGCTAGTGGATCACAAGTAAATATTATTTTATAGCAAGTTGTTCAGAATTTGGGATTGGAAACTAGGCCTCATCTAATATTGTATCCTTTCAGTTGGATTTGTGATAATTCTCAGTTACAGGTGACTAAGAAATGCAAGTTACAATTTGATATCACATCCAGTTTCATTGATGAGGTAGAGTTAGAAGTTTTGCTTCTTGACATTTGCAGGATGGTTTCAGGAAGTCCATACTTGTATGACATGAATGCCATTTTCTACAGGGAACATAACAAGTATCATCTTTTCAAGGATGGGATTGAGTTCCTTGTGAGAGCTCATCAGATGAAGACGAATTTGAAAGTTGTCACTACAGGGAACATGAAAATGCTAGTTAATGCTAGTATCCAGGATTCGGTTTTACAACCTACGATTGGAAGTAAATAAGATCCTTTGATTGATGTTGTTCCTATTAATACAAGAAAATATGTTGATGGTTGAGTATGGAAAATATTCAGTGGTAACCTCTATTTCTGGGTTTGAGCAGTAGAATTGAAGGGTGTCTTCAAATTTACCATTGTAAGTCATCATTGTATCAAGCATTTGAGAATTAATAGAGCGATCTCACTGTTTGGAAGAGGAACCAGAGACGTAGTCCAAGATAGGTGAACTCCGTTATCAAATTGTGTAATGAGCCTTGTTATTTGTTGTCTCTATTTCTCTCTATTTTGGAATTCTTGTTTCTACAAGTTATTATTAGTTGACGAAATTTAGGGATAAATACGCATTTTCACATGATATTTTACAAATAGTCAAGACAATCTTAATTTCCTCAATCTAGTCATATGTTTAGTTTTTGTTTAAGAACTAATTGACATCTAAGTATTTTCACATTATACTACCTCCACTCCATAGACAATTTGAAACAGTGTGAATCTAGTGGAAGTTTTCATTGAGGTTTGGTATGCCTGCAATGTCAACAAAAGCATGAGGTGCATGTTTGTCTTGTGTTTCCCTAGCATCCTTTGGATCATTGTCTTAAAAAAATGATTGATATCTTATACTTAATTGTTAGCCTGAGGATAATAGGGTGTTGATTTCTCGTGGCCCGAGGATAATAAGGTGTTGATTTCTCATGGTGAAAACCCAACTTGGAAACCAATTTGGTCATCATCGTGTTGCAAAAATGTGAATCGTGATCTGTAACAATTGTTATAGGCACTCCAAACCTAGAAATGATGTGATTAAACTTGAATATTGCCACTATGGTACCATCATTGGAATATGTAAGCATATCCTTGGCCCACTTGTTGAAGTAGACAATAGCCACGATGATGTAACCATGGCCATTATCCAAGGAAGGCTTACAAGTCATGAAATCAATCCATTACTTTGAAAAGGGTCCAAAGACAACCACATGATATAGAAGAGAAGGACAGGCATACATTTTATGAGTAAAAACTTGATAAGGATGACACTTCTGAACCACATTGATACAATCTTTGAATATTTTAGGACAAAAGTATCCAACGTGTAATATATTCTAGGTAGTGGCAAGACCATAAATATGATTTCCACATGCTCTAGTGTGGTAGTCATTTAAAAGATGCTTAGCTTCTTCATGGACAAGATATACACACAATATGAAATATACCCCATGTCGATAAAATGTGTCACCAATAATGAGGTAATTCGTGGCTTCATGGATTATATTCCATTTATCACCTTTGGATAACCGAGAGTTAAACTATTGGGTTTGGAGATATACCAAGGATCAAAACAACCAATGAAAAATAATGATTCATCAAGAAATGAATCATTAACCATGGTTTATTCACTAACTCTAGGAAGCTTAGACATTAACTCTGTGAAGGCTAATGACTTCTTGGATTTTGAAGTCACAAATTCTATGTCAAACTCCTATAAGATAAGAACCCATTTAGAGTATTTCCCCCCAATGATATTACAGGCCAAGATATGTTGCATTGGGTTAGAGTATTTTATCATAGTGGTTTTCCTAAGTAGAATGTAGTGCCCAAGTCATTGGACAGCGTGAACAACTTCCAAGGCCAACTTTTCAACATGCAAATAACATAGTTTCAGTCTGATCAGACCCTTACTAAGATAATATATCACATACTCCTTCTACAAATTTTCTTCTTGGACAAGCATAATACCAATGGTGGATTTAGATTCCACGATATACAAGAAAAAGTCCTAACTGTAATATGGAGGACTTAGTAGTGGAACTAACCTCAACACTGTCTTCAATGCCTCAAATGAGCATTGCACTTGGTCATCCCACACAAAAGGTACACCCTTTTTGAGAAGGCACATTAATCCTTTTTTTTTTTTTTATCTTAGGATAATTGACTATGAATATTTTCAAAAGTTTTTCCTTCCCTTGCAAACTTGGAAGTTGGCTTATATTTCATGGTAGAGGAAATTGGACTATCACCTCGACCTTCAAAGGATCAACCATGATCCCATATTTGGACACAATAAATCCTAGTGATCACCTAGAAATCATACAAAATATACACTTATGTGGATTTAAACGAATTCTATAGTATTGACATTGGGTGAAGACGACCCACATATGACTAGGATGGTCATCAAACCACTTTGATTAAGCAACCACATAATCTAAGTATGCCTCAGTGATGTGTTTGATGATGTGAAAATCGTATGGCATGGCTTGCTGGAGAGTGGCTCCAACATTTTCAAGACCAAATAGTAGTTTCCTATAAGAAAAATTACCCCAGGGAAAAATGAAGGTGGTCTTGTGTTGATTGTTTAGTTTGATATAGATTTGATTATAGTTGAAGAAACCTTCCATGAATGAAAGATTTTAATTCCAACACATTCATCGATAATTTGGTCAATGAATGGGGTAGGATAATTATCCTTAGGATATGCCTTTTTCAAATCCATATAATCGATGCAAATCATAATCATGCCCTATTTTTTAGTGATTGGAATGATAGTGGATACCCATTCAGTCAAGGGAACTGAATAGATGAAGTCAACTCAAATAAAATTTTCAACCTCCACCTTGATGGTAGCTACCTTTCATGGATTAATTGGCTAGACATTTTTTCAGATAGGATTGTATCTATCATATGTTTTAATATCATGCATGAATATCTAGGGATCAATGCTGCGAATTTCCTCGTATGTCCAAGTGAACACGTTGCAAAATTATTTGGGGTAGTATAAATTTCTATTTCTTGAGGGGAACAATATGCACCTAAAAGATGTATTCCATGAAAATCGATTTTAGAAAAATTTCAATGGGTATGGTCTTCGAGATATTGGCCAATTTACCTTATAAATACACATCATGTGTCATAATGGGATATGGGTAGCACTCAACATTATCAATAGAAATAAGGTTTTTCATGTCATCCTCCAACCTTTCTAGATAAGGAAGAAAATATTCTTGATGATTCGTATCTTCCCATGGCTTATCAACTAAATCAAACCATGAATTCCATGATGGCCTCATCTAAAGGAAAATCAATATCTAAGAGTCATGCAAACTGGGAGGAGTGATGGCCCATATGGGAAAAGAGTATTGATCGAATTCCATATCCTGTTGGATATTTTGATCATGGTATGTAAATGTTGACTAGATCACTTGATAGGAAATCACGACCACACTAAGCAACATTCTAGCTCCAAATGATTCAAATTCAAAAGTATTAGGCACTACCCAAGGGTCAGGGGACCCTATGATGCAATGTCACCCAAAGAGATCATGCAAATACTATCCATTTTTTGAGTAGTGAGTGGTGGGGTTAGGGTAAATGTACCCATCAATGATGAATCCTATAATATCGCCACACCAACAATATCATAAGTACTCCAAGAACCATTTAAAAACCAAACATTCGTACCATTATTAGTTCTAGTGTCAAGTGTGCAATATGCTAATTGATGTGTAGTGACAACCCTCCCTTCATGGGGAAAGAATAGAACCATAAATACCAAGGATACTATGATTGTAATTTCATAGAACCAACTACAACCAAGCAAAATATTGTATTCTAGTGGGGCATCAACTACCTCTACTTCAACCAAGATAGTCTTTCTAGCTAACTCCATAATGAAGGTGGAAATGATTCCAAGAGGCTAGAAAGTGTGTCCATCAAATGCCTTTAACATGGTGTTGGAATAGATGAGCTCTTGAGAACTAATGTCACTCCAACATGAAACACGCATAATACAAGTGGAGGCTCCCTAATCAACCACAGTTCTAAATATATTAATCCCACGTGAGAAAAAAATGATTTGAAAAGCAATATGGTGAGGGAGCCTAAGATGACTTTGGTCAATGTAAAATGTAATTAATAGAGAGTATGAGGTGTCAAACCCTCCTATAGTAGAAAAAATTCCTTCCTTTGCATTGGATATATTTGGATAACTTCATGGTCTGACATGGCACATGGTGCCTGGACTAAATCTTCTACAATACTATAATTGTGGGCAGCCCATGCATTAGGATTATGTGCTGACCTATGAAAAACACCCTTTGGTGAGAAAAGGGATATTTCAAATGATGTCTTATATATAGAGAGAGGATCACCAAGCTAGGAGAATGATGACAAGTTCTTGTTGGAAGAACCACTCTATATTATTATAATTAATATGAGCCTAAGTTTGTAAATTGACCATTTGATCACACATGTAAACACTTTCATTTGACAATATACCCTTGTTGGGGGTTACTTACTATGCTCCCTTGTAGTGGTGCAATATTTTATGCAACTATTTGTTTTTGTTGAGGAGGGAATGGATTTTTCAAAACAACATGTTGATATGGAGCTCCCTATTTGGAGAAATAATGATGAATCTCATCCATACTAGGACACTAGTGAGTGAGATGGTCTCCACCACAAATATTGTAGGTAAACTTTACCTTCTTCTTCTCCTTAGTTCATATAGTAGCATCATTTTGTGTTTGTGCAATCCCTTTCTCAAAATTAGAATTTTTCTTTTTGTTATTCTTCTTTCCTTCAAGTTGCTAAGGATTCTTTGGCTGTGAGGAATGGACTGAATTCACCTCATAGGTCTAAGTAGGGACTTTATCACTTTGGGTTGTTGGCATAGTAGTAGGTGGATTTGTAGAGATGGACATTTGACTCAATTTCCCACCCAACTAGCCAATTGAAGCATGAGATACAAAACAAACCATGCCATCAACATGGGGGCTCGGGTTAGGCCTAAGGGGATTTGTTGACATCCTTGGAGAATGAGGAATTATATCATACAATGTGATAGAATGCGCATAAATCAAATATAAGTGATGGGAATGTAGGATTACTTTCTCCTTGGTAACTTCCCCTAACATAACAACATATTTGGCTATGGGTGGTAACAATGCCTTAATGAACCACTTTGCCCAAAGTTGATCTAGAATATTAGATCGAATGAGCCTATGCCATCGTCTCCATTCATGAATATGATCTAAAATGTGGGTGGAGATGTTTTGATGCAATGATGCCAAAATATCTATTCCAATTTAGTATTGAATGAGAAGATGGAAGTATGTTAGAAAATACATGGCTAAAGATGAAAAGTCAATATATGGAGCACCTAGTAACTCAATGTAGCATTTTGCATCACTTCTAGTTAGGTTTATCTGGAAAATATTCAACCATATACTATCACCCACCAAGGAGTTTGAGGAACACCATAGGTGGTATGTCATGACATGTGTGGAAGGGTCTTCTCTATATTTTCTATCACATTTTGGAATATTTGATGGTAATTTGATGGGAATTTCTAGCCACAATGGGTGGTTTTGGATGAAGTCATTTATCAACCCATGAAGATCAAGAAGGTATAATATTTATAGAAAAGGTAATTGTGTGTTGGAAAATGGATTCAATTTGAAAGAAAACTTGGCTTAAAACCCTAATGGACCTTGTAGTCCCCCCATTGTATTACCCCCAAAGACACTATGACCCCTAGGGACATTACTGCTCCTACATACATAAGGGTGTCTAGAGACATTACTATCCTCAATGATAGGAAATGTGCTAGAGCCAATGCCAAACCTAGGATTAATATTCCAACCAAATGGGAAACCAACATTTGGTATTTTCGAAACACCTATAGAGATACCATAAGTAGAGGAAAATCTACCTCTAGTGGTAAAACCAAGTCCCTGGTCCCCACCAAAAACAAATCTAGATGTGGGCACTGGAATAGATGCAATGGGAAAATTGAAACTAGGGAAAATTGTGGAAGGAAATGATGTGACCAACAACAATCCCTATATGGAAAAACTAGATTTACTAGGCATGGTAGTGGAAGAACCTATCCCACTAATGTATGGTAAGGTAGAAGTTATAGAAACTCCTACCATTGAACTAGGTGATATAGGAATAGGTCCTTCCATACTTGTTACACATTATTTTCGTCATCCCTATGATCGTTAATGATGTAAACCTATCTATTGCCTTTAGAGGGGTCACAGTGGCCTAAGTTCCTGAAGAGAGAAGGAAGAAGAACTTTTCCTGAGAAAAGAAGTTGCTTTTTTCTATGTAAAAACCTTATAA
>JASDQU011249283.1:0-11292 GCA_032191745.1 Picea mariana
AGCTTTAAGGAGTGGGAAGGTGATCTTTTCTTTGTCGGAAAAATTGTGAACAGAGAAATAACCTTCTAGCAGAGTTAACCATTTTTCTAGGGCTTTTGCATCTATCTGTCCTTCAAATACAAGAATATCAAAATTAACTTGTACCTTGAAAGGCGAGGTGCCTCCAAAGTGGCCACTTGATGAAGATGCACTTGTTGCCATTGGTAGGCATTGAAGGATGTGGAAAAAATTCTCCATCATTTCGTCCCTTTGTCACGTGAGAGCTTGCTCAAGCAACAGATTGATAGGATTGTCTACTCCGTCATTTTTCTTTTCTTCCGCCATTGAGGGTTTCTTGGGTGTGCGAGAGCAATTTTCTTCAATAGAGACAATCTCGAGACCCAACTTACTATACTCGGACCTCGTCGGGGACATGCACTAAAAAACGATCAAGAGTAGCCTGCTCTGAAACCACTGATCCGGATTATTTTCGACACGAAATGAGATTGGAGATATAATAAAGAAATGCACAGAAATATCACAGATATTCAATAATATAACAGAAATGTATCAGAGATGCAACCATAAACAGAGATATACATTAATACATGATTTCTATTAATGAAATAAATGTACACAGACTATAAAATACAGAGTGAAAGACTCGCTAGAATGGTGGCAGCTTATCTCTAAGAAGAGATGTGACAGCTACTCACATTCGCAAGAAGATGATTACAATGAGGCTCTGAAGGAATTTTTACAATAAAAATGAATGTAAAATGTCTTAGACATCCAAAAACCTAACCCTAGGAGATGAAGCGCCAAAATTCATGTGGGCCCCGTTTGGGTAAGTTAGTATATCAACTTCCTGGGGTCGTAACTTTTGCATACGATCTCCGTTTTAGGCGTATGATAGCTCGTTGGAAAGGTATCATCGAGGAGATTCATTTTGGGGGCTCAATGATTCCTTAGGATATCATTAGAACCTAAATCTCAAAAAACCTTCATTTAGGCCCTCAAAATGGCCCCAAAAGTTAAAACCTGCTAAAAATAGTAAATTGCCAAAATTTCCAGAAAACTGTTTTGAGTCATTTGGAAAAGGTGGGTGGACACCGATATCCACCTAGATCAATATAAAAGAGAAGAATTGATCCCAAATGTCTAGTGTTGTTATTGTTGTGTCTATATGAATGAATGGTAGGCTTTATGTTTGATTACAATTCTCTTTGTTTATTTGTTCTTATGTTATGAATGCATTTACATGGTTGAATGTATGAATCTATGAGGATTTAGATTATTTTAAACTGTTTCTCTTCGTGATTTTATGAAATGAGTGCATATTGTCCGCAAGGAGTGCATTGATAGAGTCTAGTTCGACTCAGAAACTTAGAAAATATAGCGTGAAGATTTCATTTACAAGGAGTGCAAAGTGTCCACAAGGCATGCGTTGACAGAGTATTTTGAATCATAGATTCAAGAGAGACAACCTGAAGCTTTGTTTGAGAGAGTGTAAGAAGACATATTGCAAGGTGTTCATAGAGTCAAAATTCGACTAAGTGTTGAAAAGGCATTCTGAGAAGTTCATAGTTTCAAGGAGGAACAAGCTCAGAAGAGATAGTGGACGAGAAGTCTTCAATAGGGAGGAGTATTTTAAATTCCCCAAGTTAACATGCAGGATCCATCTGGGGGAAGTGATATCATTCCAAACCATCATATTTGGGAGAGTTGGAAGGTGGTTAGTTGTGGGTTCCTTCGGAAATTCATGAATCAAAGGATTTGGAGTGTTGAGGAGTGAAAATCACCGAAGACCAAAGTCATGAAGAGATCCTAGCCATTGATTTGAAGTTGGATATGTGGCAGCGAGTAAGCGAGTTTGGGGAGAAGAGCTTCAGAGAAATTGTGGAGTGTAAAGGGAAATATCCATGAAGTCACGAAGAAAGAAGTAGATCTGGACCATTGGATCCAGAAGAACACATGGAACAGATCCATGTGTTCGGGGAAAAGTTCCTTCGGAGGAAAATAGGTGAGGTGAAGCCAAAATGCCCGAAGCATGAATTATCGAAGTCTATAGGAGTCATCAATATGAGGAAGACACGCATCAACATATCGAGGACTTTGGAGAAATAAGCAAAGGAGAAGGTGGAGTTGTTGACTAGAATTCACCTGAAGCTCCATCAGGTAATAAGTTGAATCCCAACCATCAATTTGAGTGGACATGTGGTGTGATCATCGTCACTTAGAAGGTAGATCACTTCAAGGGAAAATGAGGGGTGAAGTCTCGAAGGTCAAAAGTCCCGAAGTGCTGAAATCCATTGGAACTGTACATTGGAAAAGGACATGTGGCACTCGATAAACAGCTTCGCATGGAAACTACTTCAGGGAAAAAGGGCGTTGAAGCGTTCAAAAATTTGAACGCCAAACTCTGAAGTAAATCTCAATGGTTGGTTGTCATAGGGGTGTGGACCGTAGATCTGGTCCAGGAGAGTTTGTCGGTTCAAAGTTTGGGTAGTAAGGCTCCAGTTTCATTCAAAAGCATCGAATGCTGAAGTCTGAAGCATATCACAGTCATTGGTTTTAAGTGGAGTGTGACCCATAGATCTAGCCTGAGTGTTTTCACCAATTTGGAGATCAGGGAAAAAGGTGTAAGACGAATTCAAAATCTCTAAAGTGTGAAGTCGCGAAGGGATCTGGACCGCAGTCATAGGCCGTGTTCATATTGAGAGAAGAGTCTAGCCGAGGAGATATTACTCATATATTGGTATCACCAGAGGTGCCATAAAAGGTTGCGCGAGTAATTTGATCCTACGGTTGACATCAAAGGGACATGTGTGTAATTTGTTCCAGGGTCTATTGGAGGCCCAAAGAGTCGATTTGAGTAAGGTATTTGAAGATCCAAGACTGGAAGGTCAAGTAGCCCCAAGGAGAGAAAGGGGGTCTACATAAAGTGGTATTAGAGCCTAAAGAGCCTCAAATTGTGCTCTGTGAGTGAAGAAACGTTCAACACAATGTCGTCAATAATACGTGTGGATCCACCTGTAGAAAATCAAGCAGTGGAAAGGGAGATGAGAGAACTTCGTGTAAGGCTAGATGTTATGGAAACAATGCAAAGGAGAGCACCTGATGCTGGAGACGTCATTGATGCAAAAAGAAAAGAGAGGGAAGTTGAATAATTTGTAGCATAGAATGTTGTGGAAGAACGCTTGTTGAAAACTTTTGTGAAATTTTGAGCTAGAGAAAAGATAGACATCACAATGTACAAAGGAAAATTATATGTTAAAGAATTGCTTGATTGGATACGAGCAATGGATAAGTACTTAGAATATGAAGACATTGATGAGGATAAAAAGTTAAAACATGTTGTCACTAGGATGAAATGACATGAAACATTGTGGTGGGATGAACTATAGGTTGATAGAATAAGCAGGGGGGAAAAAATATCAAGAGTTTGGATAGAATGGTAGCTAATATGAAAGCTAAATTCATACCCCTGGATTACCGAATAAATCTGTTCAAGAGGTTGAAGAACCTAAGATAGAAATGAATGATAGTTAAAGAGTACACAGAGGATTTCTATAGGTTGAACATCAAGGTTGGAGAGAGAGAAAAATACAACAAAAAAGGTTTCCAAGTATATCAATGGCCTGAGATATGAAATCTAGGATAAAAAAAGCATGATGACAGTAAGGACAGTGGAGGATTCTTATCAGATGGCACCAAAGGCAGAAGAAAATTTGGCTAGGAAGTAGAGTCGGCGAAGCTAAGGTAGAAGTCTAAACATAGGTAAGGGAATTGTCCATGACAAGACACAAAATCCCAAGAGTGAGACTGAAAAACCACATAGACACTCAGAAAGAGGAGGAAGTTCCCGAGGGAGAAAAAGTGGTGGAAGAAATTATTTTCCTTGAGGAAGAGGAAGAGGCAGAGGAGGAGAGGTGAAGTGTTTTTCCTATGGAAAGACATGACACATGTCTTTGGAATACCCCTAGAGAAATAAAGGAGGAGGTGAAGCTCACATTTCAGAAGCGCAAAAGCGGAATGTTGAAGCAGAAGGCATAGAAGATGGAAAATCTATGATGATGACGAAGGTTCTCTTGAAACCAGAGCCAGAGGTTGAAAATCCAATGCAAAGGAACAGTTTATTCAAAACATATTGCAAGACTAAGGATAGATTATGCAAGGTGATAATTGACAGTGGGATCACTAATAACTTAGTATCCACAGAAATGGTGGAGAAGTTGGAGCCAGAGACAACTGCACATCCAAGTCCGTATAGAGTCTCATGGTTGCATAAAGGACACCAGGTAATGGTAACTAAACAATGGCTAGTTGAATTTAAGATAGGATGATATGGAGATGAGATTTTGTGTGATGTGATTTCTGTGGATGTATGTCATGTTTTGTTGGGGAGACCATGGTAGTTTGACAGAAATGTCATTCATGATGTGAGAAGAAATACTTATACTTTGGAAAATAATGGTAGGAAACACATGTTACTGCCAATAGAGGAGAAGAAAGTAAAGGAAGAATCTAGTTGACATAGACCCCCACCTCAGTAGGGTCCTCTTGACCTCCTGGCCTATGCATCTTTCTACTTTCTTGAGCTAGAATGGCTCTTTAGTTCCCACTAGAACTTTCACACATACAACCACAGGTCCTTCTTATAAGTTACACTTGTGCGAACAAGCACTAGGTGTGAAGCTCCACTCCACGTGACCAACCGAGGTGATCACGAACTTCACTCGAAAAGGTGTTTCAGGTTTCATGACTTCCCAATTTCTATTGTGAGCCTCTCTGACTCCTTTGACTCCTGAAACCCTAAAATGGGCTAATAGATCTTTAGCTCCTCCCTTATGCCTCAACCACACGACCTCAGTCACATCCTAGGGTCCACCTTCAAGCACATTGGGATTTCGTGACTCATGAGTTCACGATGTGACTCTTATCTTGTCTCCTGAAGTCTAAATTCGTGACTTCTTCTCCTCAGATTGATGACCCTGAGCTTCCCATGATCTGACGGTCTAGATTATGTCAGAATTTTGAGTATCGGGATTTCACAACTCAAGACCTCCAAGTCATGACTTTCTCCACACTCTGACTCTCGAAATGCAAAAATCCAAAATCACAAGATCAATGGCTCCCATTGATCCATATCTAATGACGAATATTCATCCTAGGCTTGAGAGTGTTGAAAGACACTCAGCCTTAACTTCTTCGCTGCTCCACTGGATCCAACGGTCCATGGATAATTGGTAGTTCTCCCTCTGGGAATTTAAATCATCCGTTCAAGGTCTCGATGATCCTGGCCAAATAACGCGGTGTCTCCTTCTAAGCTTAATTTCTATAAGGTGACTTCAGACTCATCTTCCCTTCAAACTCTTCAAATTATCTATCCCTCTTGAGCTGGGTTCTTGCTGCAAAATCAAGGAATTACAAGGGATTCTTCTCGAACTCCTTGCGGCTTCATGATAATCTCTGATTATTTGAACTTATCAATTATGCTCACTCCTTGCAACAGAAGCTCTTCAACCACTCACTAGATTGGAAAAGTCTAATACCTCAACCTGCCTATGCACACCTTGTACGAATCCACTTCCTGGTACTGATCAACATTGTACGGATCCACATACGGATCAACATGCTCTTTTGTACGGATCCACTTCTTGGTACCAATGATGCAACACACATTGTATGGATCCACTCTCCTATGCCGATCCACTTCCTGGTTGGGACTTTGCAACCGCTCTTTAATATTACTATGGAGATCTTGCATCTCTGCTGCAAAATCCTTCGCTCTAGCACTTCTAAACTCATTTTTCTCCAAGTCACTCAACTCATATACTCCTCTTGGATGAATTCCATACATTATCTGGAATGGACTTTGTCCCGTGCTCCTGTTAGGTGAGTCATTGTATGCAAATTCCTCTTGTGGAAGACTCTGATCCCACTGATTGTGATTTTCAGCTACTAAACTCCTCAATAAATCTCCCAAACTCCGATTTACTACGTCAAGCTGTCCATCCGTCTGAGGGTGATATGCTGAGCTAAAAGATAGATTTGTTCCCATCTTTTTCCATAGTGTCCTCCAGAAATGACCAACAAATTTGGTATCCATATTTGAAACAATACTCTTGGGTAAACCATGAAGTCGAACAACTTCTTTGAAAAATAGGCTTGCAATGTGTGTTGCATCACTGGTTTTCTGACATGGAATAAAATGTGCCATTTTTTAGAATTTGTCGACTACCACAAATATGGAATCACAACCTATATGTGTCCTTAGTAGTCCTAACACAAAATCCATGCTTACCGCATCCCATAGATTCTCTAGTACCGACAATGGTTGATACAACCCTGTATTTTTTATTTTTCCCTTTGCATGTTGGAAAATTCTACATTTGTTGACAAATTTCTTGACATTTGTCCACATCCCTGGCCAATATTACAAACTGTTTAGTTGTGAAAATGTTTTTTCATGTCCAAAATGTCCATCCAATCCCCCACTATGTTTTTCCTTTAAAAGGTTCTCTCCCATAGAACTCTTTGGGATACACAACTAATTTCCTTTAAATAACAGTCCATCCTGAATCAAATACTCAATCCATTGGCTCCTATATCTTAAAACATGATTCTCACGTGTTTCATAGGCGTCCTTGAAATCTGAATAATCTCTGTACATGTCTTTAAGGCTATAAAAACCTAAGGTCTTCACACTAAACTCCTACAGAATCAAACATTTCCTGCTCAATGCATCAACAACCTTGTTAGCAGTTCCAGAAATGTGCTTTATAACAAAAGTAAAGTTTTGCATAAATTCAACCCATTTCGCATTTTTCTTGTTCAATTTCTCCTATTTGGTTATAAACTGTAAATCATGGTTGTCTCTATACAAAACGAACCCCTTCGTAAACAAGTAGTGCCTCCATTTCTTCAGCGCTTGTATGATTGCATAAAATTCCTTATCATACGTGGAATATTTAATCTTGGTTTCATCTATATTTTCACTGAAGTATGCAATTGGTCTATTGTCTTGAATTGAGACTACTCCAACCGCAAATCTACTCATGTCACATATGACTTGAATTTTTTTACTGAAATTCGGTAGAACCAAAACTGGTTGTTCGTTTATCTTCTCCCTTAACAACTTGAAACTTCGTTCTTCTTCCTCTGTCAAATGAAAATATTTATGTCTTTTCTTAACGGTTTCCATCATTGGTGCAGAAATTCCACTAAAATTTCTGATGAATTTCCTATAAACACTGGCTAGTCCATGGAAGCTTCTAACTTCAAAGATATTCCTTGGTGACGGCCACTCTTTGATTACTTTTACCTTTTTAAGAATCCATCTTCAACTCATCCGAAGAGATCACAAACCCCAAATAAATGAGTTCTTTCTTCATGAAAGATGACTTCTTCAGATTTATCAACAACTTCTCTTGATGCAACCTTCTCATCACTAGAGTTAAATTTCTCAAATGATCTTCCTCAATCTTACTGAAGATCAATATATCATCAAGATACACAATTACAAACTTTCCAATGAAATATTTCAAGACTTCATTCATTAATCTCATAAAAGTACTTGGCGCATTCGTCATGCCAAATAGCATGTAAAGCCACTCATATAGTCCTTCATTTTCCTTGAATGTTGTCTTCCATTCATCACCTTCCCTCATTCTGATATGATGATATCCGCTTTTCAAATCAATTTTTGAAAAAAAATTGCTCCACTCAAACAATCCATCAAGTCATCAATCCTCGCTAAAATAAATCTATACCTGATGGTGATTTTGTTTATATCCCTCGAGTCTATACACATTCTCTGTCCACCATCCTTATTTGGAATCAACACTTTTGGCACAGTGCATGGACTCAATCTTTCTCTAACCAACCCTTTTTCCATCAAATCTTGTACTTGCTTCTTGACCTCTTCATTCTCCCGCAGCATCAATCTGTACGCTACTTTGTTTGGTAAACTCACTCTTGGTATAAGTTCAATGTGATGTCTTATACTTCTGATGGGTGGAAATGAATAAGGAAAATCGTCCACCACTGTATCAGTGAAATTCTCCAGCAGTCCTCGAATTTCCTCAGGTAGATCATCTATCGAAGTACTGGTCAATATGACTCTAGGTTTTCTCACCACAACAAACTGCATTTCTTCACCTTTCTTGTCTTCATCCATAAATTACTTCCCACTCATGAGAAGTATAGTGTTGCTTGCTTCTTCTTTCACCTTATTTTCTTCAATCGAAAGCAACATGTGTTTCTTACCATTCTTCTCCAAGGTATAGGTGTTCTTTCTTCTGTCATGAATAACATTTCTATCATATTGGCAAGGCCTTCCCAACAAAATATGACATACATCCATGGGAATAAAGTCACATAATATCTCATCTCTGTATCCCCCTATCTTAAATTCAACTAATCATTGTTTAGTGATTGTTACTTGATGTCCTTTTTGCAACCACGAAACCTTGTATGGGATTGGATGTGCAGCTGGATCCAATTCCAGCTTTTCCACCATCTCTGTGGATACTAGATTATTTGTGCTTCCACTGTCCACTATCACTTTTCATACCCTGTCCTTGGAATTGCAAGTAGTTCTGAACAAATTGTTCCTTTGGAATGGATTCTGTATCTCCTTCTTTGGCTTCAAGAGAATTTTCGTCATCATTAAGGATCTCCCTCTGTCTGTATTTTCTTCCTCAACATTTCGCCTTTGTGCTTATGAAATGTGAGCTTCGCCTCCTCCATCCTTTTTTCTATTTGGAAATTCAAAATATTTATGTCTGATCTTTCCACAAACAAAACACTTTACTTTACCTCCTCTACCTCTTCCTCTTCCTCTTACTCATAGAAAAGTGTTCCTATCGGCATATTTTATTCACTGTGAACTTCCTCCCCTTTCTGGGTGATTATGAGGTTTCTTTTCTTCATCCTTGGGATTTTGTACCCTATCTTGGGAAAATTATTTGCCTTTACTCTGACTTCTACCTCTGCCCCTTTAACCTTTCATTCAGGACAATTTCTCTTCTGCCTTCAGAGCAATCTAATAAGCATCTTCTACAGTCTTGATTGTCACCATGCTCATCTCATCTTGAATTTCATATCTCAAGACATTCATGTATCTAGAAACCTTTTCATCATCACTCTCACGATGACCAGCTCTAATGTTTATCATGTAAAACTCTTCTGTGTATTCCTTCACTGTCATCCCTTTCTGTCTCAAGTTCTACATTCTTCAAAATAGATTGATTTGGTAATCTCTAGGTATAAACTTGGCTTTCATCTTGGCGACCATCTTGTCCCAGCTTTTGATTCATTGTTTTCCTTTACAATTCCTATCAGTCTACAGTTCATCCCACCACAGTGTTGCATGTCCTTTTAGTCTAGTGACATCATGTTTAACCTTCTTATCTTCTTCGATATCTTCATAGTTGAAGTATGTATCCAGATCTCTAAACCAATCTAGCATCCCCTCAACATCTAAGTTACCTTCATACATTGGGATACCCATTTTTTCTCTGGCCCCTATTCTTGCAACTTCTTTGAATAGACGTTCTTCTGCAACATCTTCGGCTACAAGTTCTTCTTCTTCAGGTCTGGATTCATTCTCTTTTTCAGATTCACTAACATCTCCAGTATCAACCATTCGTTTATGTGTTGTCTCCATAGAATCTAATTGAGCACAAAGTTCTCTCATTTCCCTTTCCACAAATGGATCGGGCATAGGTATCTCTTGGCATCTTCTTGGCGGAATTGTTTCAATATGTCCATGCATAATTCAAATCACAAATGTCCTTTTTCCCCCCTCCACATAAAACAAAAGTTGTTAGCTAAGCTATAATACCACCTGATGCAGACCCCCACCTCAGCAGGGTTCGCTTGGCCTCCCGATGTATGGATCTTTCTACTTCCTTGAGATGGAATGGCTCTTTAGTTCCCATTGGAAATTTCACACATACAACCATAGGTCCTTCTTAGAATTTATGCCTATGCGAACAAGAACAAGGTGTGAACCTCCACTCCATGTGACCAACCGAGGTGACCATGACCTTCACATGAACAGGTGTTTCGAGTTTCATGACTTCGCGATTTCTATTGTGACTCCCTCTGACTCCTTTGAATATCAAAACCTCGAAATGGGCTAACGGATCTTTAGCTCCTCCCTTATGCCTCAACCATATGACCTCATTCACGTCCTGAGGTCCACCTCTGAGCGCGTCAGGATTTTGTGACTCATGAGTTCATGATATGGCTCTTCTCCTGTCTCCGGAAGTCTGAACTTGTGACTTCTTCTCCTTGGATCGACGACCCTGAGCTTCCCACGATATGACGGTCCAGATTATGTCGTAATTTCGCGTATCAGGATTTCACAACTCAAGACCTCCAAGTCACAACTTTCTCCACACTCTAACTCCCGAAATGTCGAAATCCGAAATCACAAAATCAACAGCTCCCATTGATCCAGATCTAACAAAAACTATTCCTTCTGGGTTTGTGAGTGTTGAAAGACACTCAGCCTTAACTACTCCGCTGCTCCACTGGATCCAATGGTCCATGGAAAATTGGTATTTATCCCTCTGATAATTTCAACCATTCGTTCAAGTTCTCGATGCTCCTGGACAAATAACTCGGTGTCTCCTTCTAAGCTTAATTTCTGCAAGGTGAATTCAGCCTCATATTTCCTTCAAACTCTTTGAAGTCTCTATCCCTCTTGAGTTGGGTTCTTTTTGAAAACTTGAGGAAATAGAATGGATTCTTCTCGCACTCCTTGCAGATTCACGATAATCTCTGATTATCTGAACTTCTCAGTTCTATGCACTCCTTGTGATAAAAGCTCTTCAACCACTCACTGGATTGGAAAAGTTTAAGACCTCAACCTTCCTATGCACGCCTTTCATGGCTCAATGATATGATTGGACTTATGTTGGTATGAGAACAACGATATCTCTCCTGAGATTTTTCTAAGGTAAAACTCAGAATCTTGTCAACGCACTCCTTCTAGACCTTCACTACACTCCTTGAAAGAATTCTTAGGAAGATAAACAATTGAAAATTACACTCTCCTTCTCACGAATTCATACATTCAACATGAAATCATACACGTACATAGCATTGAAACAAATGCACAATAGATAATATAAGAAAACTACATACATACCATTCAATAGATGCAAACAGTAATCATCATAACACCATGAAATTGGATCAAAGCATTCTTATATTAATTCAGGTGTTTTTGTACATGGATTCTATAGCAACAATGATCCAAATGGATATCAGTGGCCACCCACCTTTTCCAACTGGCTC
>JASDQU011249283.1:11392-32070 GCA_032191745.1 Picea mariana
AGTCCAAGCCACAAGCAAATAAGGACACCAGAAAGACAAAGAAAGATACCGGGAAGTGGTGCAACTTCCATAAGAGCCCTTGGCATAACACTGCTGATTGTCGCTCAAAGTAGTTGTTGATGGCTAAAGTGAAATCCTCTGAATCAGATGCAGATTATGACTTTGAGATAGAACCAAAAATGGGAAGGTGAATCATTGACGTGGAACCTAGTGCCACCATTGTTACCACCAAGCTCTAGCCTGGTGAACCAGATGAGCCAGAAGAAGGAGAGAGCCTCTTCCATTCACAGATGTGGGTAAAAGGCACCCCATTGCACTTCATCATTGATAGCGGTAGCTAGAAATACCTCATCTCAGAATAGGTCATCAAGGGGCTGGCCCTATCAACAACATCGCACCCACAACCATACACCATTGGATGGCTCCACCAAGGAAGCGATCTTTACGTCAGCCAACAATGTTGACTATCGTATGGCATCAAGCCCTTCAAAGACGAGGTATTGTGTAATGTTTCTCCTCTCGAAGTTTGTGATGTTCTTTTGGGCCAACCTTATTTATGGAAACGTCATGCTATATATGAGTCTAGTCCTCGTAGTGTTATTATTACTTTGAACAGGAAATTGTATAGGATACCCAAGGCAGTCCCACCTAGTGCTATTTCCTTGATCTCTACTAAGCATTGAAGGAAGTCATCTCTCAGATGGGGAAGTTTGGCTTCTTCATGATTTTCTCTCAGAATAAGAGAAAGATCATAGCCACATCCAGGGTTTCTAAGGATGATCTCTCCACACAGCAGAAGCAAGTAGATAAGGTCTTGGAAGAATACTCAGATATCTTCTCCTCACCTACAGAGGTACCTCTGCACTGCCAGGTCAAGCACCCCATCGATCTAACCCCTGGCACATCGCTACCCAATGGGCCAGTCTATTGTTGCTCTTTGTTAGAGAATGAGGAGATTAAGCGATAGATCCAAGAACTGCTCCACAAGGGGCACATCCGCCCCATCTCATCACCTTGCGGGAGCCCAATCGTGTTGGTACAGAACAAACATGGAACCTGGTGACTCTGTATTGATTAGCAGGCTCTAAATAAAATCACAGTTAGAAACTGGTACCCGATTCCCCAAATCAATGACCTCCTTAATCAACTCATGCGGGCCAAATACTTCAGTAAGATTGATTTGAAGTCTGGCTACCACTAGGTCTCAATAGAATAGACAGATGTATGGAAGACCACCTTCAAGTCAAAGGAAGGCCTTTTTGAATGGTTGGTCATGCCCTTTGGTTTGAAAAATGCTCCAACCACATTCATGAGGATGATGGACGATATCTTGCGACCATTCACCAATACTTTTGTAGTGGTGTATCTGGATTACATTCTAATTTACAACAAGACTTGGGCCGAACACTTGCAGCATATTTAGCAGGTTCTGCACACCCTGCGGCAACACAAGATATACGCCAACTTGGAAAAATTCTACTTCGGCATGGACAGGGTCCATTACCTAGGCTACATCATTGATCAGCATGGCATACATGCGGATCCAGCCAAGATCCAAGTCATACGTGACTGGTCAGCCCTAACAACACTCACTGAGCTTCGAAGCTTCTTGGGCCTTGCCAATTTCTACCGCAGGTTCATGTTGGGTTTCTCCCATATTGCATGGGACCTCAGCCAAATAAACATGGGTGGTGGTAAGGTGAAATTTGTGTGGGGCCGGTCCCAAGAACAAGCGTTCCATGATTTGAAGTAGCGCTTGTGCTCAGCCCCAGTACTTTCACTACCAGACCTGCAACATCCTTTTGAGATCAAGACAAATGCTTTAGACTATGTTGTGGGCACCGTTCTCACTCAGCACAGCCACCCTGTGGCCTATCATAGTGAGACACTGTCAGATATTGTCTGTAAGTACCCTACTTATGACAAATAAATGTACTCCATTGTGCAAGCATGCCGCCAGTGGAGACATTACATTCTTGGGAAGGAGACAGTCATCCACACCGATCATAAGCCACTGCAGTTCATGCATACACAGGGAAAATTGTTGAATGAACTCCATCAAAAGTGGTCCACATACTTGCAACAATTCCACCTCAACATCAAGTATAAAACAGGAAGCAACAATCACGTTGTTGATTGCCTCAGTAGACCGCTAGTCGTGGCACTCACCACGGTGCTAGACTCTTGTGGCCATGAGACACCTGGATGGCCCCAACTCTATGAGATAGACCCTGAATTCACCACCACCTACCAAATGTTGGGTGAAAATGCAATTGTCGATAATTTCCATCTTCAGGATGGGTTATTGTGTCGTCTGGGCCATATCTATGTTCCATCAAGTGAGTGAGAGAAGCTGATCTAGGAAGCCCACTACATTAGGAAACATTTCTACTGGTCGAAACTTCGACAGGAGGTCAACAAGTATATTAGATCATGTGCTATTTCCAAAATGACCACTAAGAAACAGGGCCTGTACACCCCTCTTCCTACTCTTGACAGGCCATGGGAATCCATCTCAATGGACTACATGTCGGGCCTCCCGTCCACCAAGTGAAGAAATGACTGTGTTTTTGTGGTTGTTGATCGCTTTTCTAAGATGGCTATTTTGGTTGCCTGCAAGAAGAGCATCACAGCAGAGGCCACTTCCAAGCTCTTCTTTGAACGATTTTGGGTACATTTTGGAATCCCAGAAACCATTGTCTCAAATCAGGATATTCGATTTCTTAGCACATTCTAGTCGAGCCTCTAGTCACTACTGGACACCAAGCTCACCAAATCCACAGCCTTCCACCCCCAGACAGATGGCCAAACTGAGGTTGTAAATAGAATAATTGTGCATATCCTTCACATGTATAATTAAAAGCACCCTCCCACATGGGATGAGAGCCTTCCCTATGTCCAACATAGCTACAACCGAGCTCTGCATAGCTCAACCGACCATAACCCATTTCAAGTGGGGTTGGGATTCCAACCATTGGGACCCATAGATGTTGCACTTCCCCTTGCAGTCACCTCGATTGACTCATCTCCTGCTCCAACTGAAGCTGACAAAGCCACCGAGTTCATTGAGCGGATCCAGCACATCCGCTAATAGGTTTAGGATATCCTACAGAAGTCCAATGACAAGTACAATCAGCGCCATGATCAGCATCAGGTGCTGCATAAGTTTCAGGTGAGTGACAAAGTTTGGTTGCACTTGAAGAAAGAGTGCCTTACAGAACCCCATCGAAAGCTTCTCCCACTCTGTTATGGGCCATACACTATCACCAAGGCCATGGGGGATAATTCTTTTGAGCTCAACATTCCTCCTTTCCTTGGTCTGCACCTAGTGTTCAATGTGGATCTCCTTCGCCCTTATTTCCCACCATTATTGGACACCTCAGAAGTAGCAGAACAACTGACACCAACATAGCTCAACCTCGACTACCTACAATAGGCATCCAATGATCATATTGTTGATAGACAGATCAAGGGCACTCGACAACAAAGGATCCATCTTTATCGAGTCGTCAAAGCAGGGCAGCTCCTGCACCAAGGCAAGTGGCTCACCCGGGGCCAAATTCAGCAGAAATTTCCTCATCTCATGGGGGACCTCAACGCAATGGAGACCATTGATTCCTAAGGAGGGAGGATTGATATATATGGATATTGGTGGCCACCCACCTTTTCCAACTGGCTCAAAAATATTTTTTGATAATTTTGGCAATTTACTATTTTTAGTAGTTTTAACTTCTGGGGCCATTTTGAGGGCCTAAATGAAGGTTTTTCAGGATCGAGCTCCTCAATGATATTTTAAGGAATAATTGAGACCCAAAAATGAATCTCCTCAATGATACCTTTCCAACAGGCTATCACACGCCTAAAATGGATATCGTATGCAAAAGTTACAACCCCAGGAAGTTGATGTACTAACTTACCCAAACGGGGCCCACATGACTTTTGGCGTTTCATCTCCTAGGGTTAGGTTTTTGGATGTATACGGTTTTTGGCATTCTTTATTATTGTAAAAATGCCTTCAGAGCCTCATTGTAACCTTCTTCTTGAGAATGTGCATTGTCGTCACATATCTTCTCAGAGATAAGCCGCCACCATTCCAGCAAGCTTGTTTCCGCTGCATTTTACAGTTTCAGCTTATTTTGTTATTGAATAGAAAACCAGTTTTACTGTATCTTCGTTATTTTTTGTTAAGCACCTGGTAATAATCTGTATTCATTTCATTCTACTCATAAAATCTGGATCAAAAAACTATCTTCTTGAACAATCTTCTACAATCTTCTGCTTTGCTATCCTATTCTCTTACTCTACAATGTCTAATTACTATGAGAATAATGGTACAATACAATACATATGAGGGAGCTTTCTTGATTTTTCCCTCCTACAACTCTAGCTATCAAATCGAATTAAATACTTCATCTACTTTACATTCATTATATTAAATGCCCACAACCAGCAGATAAAAGAAAATGCTCAAGATCCACACCACAATATCCAAGCCATAAAAGCCAATATATCTTTTCAAATATTACATTAATGTTTCATCTTTTCAAATTCAAAACATCTTCAAAATGCACGCGGGTGCATATCCAGCTGTCCTCCAGTTGCACTCGCTTGTGATGCTCCCGCATCACCAAAAAAAGTATACTTCTCATGAGTGGGAAGGAAATCCTGAGTGAAGTTAAGAAATAACAGGAGATGTGCTTTGTTGTAGTGAGGAAGCCAAGATTTATCCTTACAAGTACTTCTATGGAGGATCTTCCTGAAGAAATTCAAGAGTTGTTAGAGAATTTTGATGACATAGTAGTGGATGAGTTACCTATCTCATTGCCACCTATCAGGAGTATCATCCATCACATTGATCTAATACCAGGAGAAATTTTGTCGAACAAAGAAGCATACAGATTGACACCTCAAGAGAATGAGGAGAGAATGAGGAGGTAAAGAAGCAAGTCTAGGATTTGATGGACAAGGGTTTGGTCAAAGAAATATTGAGTCCATGCACAGTACCAACTTTGTTGAGTCTGAAAAAAGATGGAGGATGGAGAATGTGTACAGACTCAAGAGCCATAAACAAAATCACCATCAGGTACATATTTCATTTGCCAAGGATGGATGAATTAATGGATTTCTTAAGTGGAGCAAATTATTTTTCAAAGATAGATTTGAAAAGTGGATATCACCAGATAAAGATGAGAGAAGGTGATGAGTGGAAAATAGCCTTCAATACAAATGAGGGGTTGTATGAATGGCTTGTTATGTCGCTTGGATTAAAAAATTCCCCAAGTATGGTTGATGAGTGAGGTATTGAAAGATTTCATTGGTAAGTTTGAGATTGTATATCTGGATTATATATTAGTCTTCAGTAAAAATGAAGAAGAGCATTTGAGACACTTAACATTGGTAATGAGAAGATTGCAGAAGGAGAAGTTGTTGATAAATTTGAAGAAGACCTCTTTTATGAAGACACAACTCATTTATTTGGGTTTTGTAATCCCTTCAAATGAATTGAAGATGGATCCAAAGAAGGTTAAATTAATCAGAGAATGGCCATCACCAAGGATCATATTTGAGGTGAGAAGCTTCCATGGATTAGCAAGTTTCTATCGAAAGTTCATTAGAAATTTCAGTGGAATTTGTACAATGATGCTAGATATGGTGAAGAAGAGACACAAGTACTTCAAATGGATAGAAGAAGCTGAGAAAGGCTTCGGGATATTAAAGGAGAAGATAACAGAACAACTGATTATGTTCTTGCTAGATTTCGAGAAGACATTTCAAGTAAGATGTGATGCTAGTGGAGTTGCAATTGGATCAGTCTTGAGCCAAGATAATATACCTATAGCATATTTCAATGAGAAGTTGAATGATATCAAGAGGAAGTACTCCACATATGAAAAAGAATTTTATGTAGTAATTCAAGCCTTAAAGAAATGGAGGCACTATCTTGTTCCAAAAGAATATGTTTTGTATAGCGATGATTAGGATTTAAAATTCATAACCAGACAAGAGAATTTAAACCAAAGACATGCTAAGTGGATAGAGTTTATGAAAACATCACTTTTGTCATTAAACATGCTTTTGTAAATTCTAACAAAGTTGATGATGCATTGAACATGAGATGTCTGATTCTGCAGGAATTTCAAGTGAAAACCTTAGGGTTTGAACACCTTAATGAAATGTATTGTGATGATATAGATTTTAAAGAGGCATATGAAGCATGTGCAAATATTGTGATTAGAGACAGAAGCTAGTGGACAGAGTATCTGATTCAAAACAGATTGTTGTTTAGAGGTAGCCAGTTGTGCATACTGAAATGCTCAATGAGAGATAATATGTTGAAATAAAAATATAGTGGAGGTCTAGCCGAACATTTCGGCCATGAAAAGACATTTGCATAGTTGAATAGTTCATACTATTGGCCAGGTATGAGAGTAGACGTGAAAAAGTTTGTGAACAAATGTAATTTTTTCTAGCATACAAAAGGAAAGAGACAAAACACTGGGTTTTATCAACCATTGCCTATTCCAGATAGGCTTTGGGATGCAATAAGCGTGGATTTTGTTTCAGGATTTCCAAGAACACAAAAGGGAAGCAATTCCATTTTTGTGGTAGTTGATAGATTCTCAAAGATGGAACACTTTATCCCATGCCAAAAAACTAGTGATGCAACAGACATTGCAAATTTGATTTTCAAGGAAGTTGTGAGACTTCATGGGTTTCCCAAGAGTATTGTCTCATATAGAGACACCAAATTTGTTGGTCATTTCTGGATAACATTGTGGAAGAAACTAGGAACAAAACTGTATTTTAGTTATGCATATCACCCTCAAATGGATGGATAGACTGAGGTGGTAAATCAGAGTTTAGGGAATTTGTTGAGGAGTCTATTCATTGAACATCATCATCAATGGGATCAAATTCTATCACAAGAAGAGTTTGCATACAATGACTCAGTAAACATGAGTACAAGAAAGAGTCCATTCCAGATAGTATATGGAATGAAGCCAAGAGGAGTATTAGAGCTAAGAGATATGGATCATAATGAATTCAGAAGCGCTGGAGCATAAGACTTCGCTGTAGAAATGAAGAAGCTCCATAATCAAATCAAAGGATAGTTGCAGAGAAGTAGTAAATAATACAAGTGCAGGGTTGATCATCATAGGAGAGAACTTCAATTTGAAGTTGGAGATCAAGTTCTAGCACATATCAGGAAGGAAAGTTTCCCAAGGGGAACATATAATAAACTGAAAATGAAGAACATAGGACCATGGAAGCTCTTAAGAAAATTTTATTGTAATGCTTATGAGATAGAGGTTCCATAGGGTGTGGGTATATCACCCATATTCAACATTTCAAACATGTATCCTGACAGGGAAGATGACACAAGAGGGTTAGAAGATCAGAAAGAGATCCAGTGGGAGAATCAGATGCCTATAGTAGAAAAGCAACAGATGGAAAAGATCATAGATCAGAGGAATGATAAGAAGACCAGGAGGAAGACATATTTTGAGTAATTGGCAAAGTGGAAAGGACACCTAGTAGAAGATGCCAGTTGGGTAAATGAAGAAGATATCCAGAAGCATGGAAAGTTAGTGCAGGAGCTCATGGATAGGAGTCCATGATTTTTTTTCCTAGAGTAGTATGATCCAGGAGCATCGCCAACAAAGCGCGAGTGGAGGGCAACTCAACACCGCAGTGCGCATTTTTGAAGTGATTTTGAATTTCAAAAAGAACATGTCATGAAATAGCTGGACAATATTGTAATTAAAGATGATATCAAATGCTTATAAGTTGAACCATCGCAGGAGATCAATGGGGGATGCATTTCTCTTTATTGTAGTAGATTGCAGTACAGATACGATGCATTTTCTTTTATTTGTCGGTATTGTAATAATCCTTAGTTGCTAGTAGATTTTAATTTGATAGGATAGTGCTAAGGTAGTCAGAGGGAAAATATCTATGATCTCTTTTGTATAAATAATTGTATTGTTTCCCAGAAGAGGCTGTTCATAGTTGTTCTTGAAGTTTATTGTTGTTGTAGTTGTATTTGTTGTAGAAGTTGTTGACACTATTGAAGCTTATCAGAGTTTATGAGCCCATTTATATTTTAATTTGAATGAATACAACAGAGAAGCATTAATTCCAAATGTCTAGTGTTGTTATTGTTGTTCTGTTTGAATGAATTGTAGGCTTTGTGTTTGATTACAGTTCTCTGTGTTTATTTTTTCTATGTTGTGAATGCATTTACATGGTTTAATGTATGAATCTATGAGGATTTATATAAGTTTCAATTATTTCTCTTCATGCGCTTATGCAAGGAGTGCATATTTTCAGCAAGGAGTGCATTCACAGAGTCTAGTTCGACTCATAAAATAAGAAGAGATAGCGTGAATATTTCATTTGCAAGGAGTGAAAAGTGTCTGCAAGGCGTACATTGACATAGTATTTTGACTCATAGATTCATGAGAGACAACCTAAAGCTTTGTTTGAGAGAGTGTAAGAAGACATGTTGCAAGGTGTGCACAGACTCAAAATTCGACTAAGTGTCGAAAAGGAATTCTTAGAAGTTCAGAGTTTCAAGGAGGAACAAGCTCAGAATAGATAGCAGGTGAGAAGTATCAAATAGGGAGGAGTCTTTTAAGATTCCCCAAGTTAATGTACGAGATCCATTCGTAGGAAGTAAGATCGTTCCAGACCATCAAATCTGGTAGAGTTGCACGGTGGTTAGTCACGGGTTCCTTCGAAAATTCACGAATTGGAGGATTTGGAGTGTTGAGGAGTGAAAATCACCAAAGTCCAAAGTTATGAAGTGATCCTATCCATTGATTTGAAGGTGGATATGTGGAAGCGAGTAAGCAAGTTTAGGGAGAAGAGCTTTGGAGAAATTGCGGAGTGTAAAGGGAAATCTTCGCGAAGTCGCGAAAAGAAAAGTACATCTGGACGGTTGGATCCAAAAGAACACATGGTAGAGATCTGTGTGTTTAGGGGAAAGGTACTTCAAAGGAAAATAGGTGAGGTGAAGACAAAACGCCCGAAGCGTGAAGTAGAGAAGTCTATAGGAATCATTGATCTGAGGAATACACACATCAACAGATCGAGGACTTTGGAGAAAGAAGAAAAGGATAAGGCGGATTCATTGACCAGAAGTCACCCAAAGCTCCATCAGATAACAAGTTGAATCCTATACGCCAATTTGAGTGGACACCAGGTATGAATTTAGGGGCTAAATTTTTCTCATGGGCTAATTTTCCATGGTTTTTCCCAAAAAACGATTCGCTATTCTAAAAAATATTCGTCCAAATTCTATAGGATAAAACTATTTTACCTTAAAAATCACCAACATTTTATACAAACTATATAAAATCCTCAAAAATTTGAATATTTTTACAAAAATATCGCCAAACATTTTATAGTTGGCATATGAAGGATTGTAAGATTCACCAAGTTTTCTACATTTTAAAATAAATTTACATCCTTAAAATCATCCCTGGTGGACACATGGTGTCATCTCCGTCACTTCGGAGGTAGAGCACTTCGGGGGGAAACGAGGGGTGAAGTCCCGAAGGTCAAAAATATCGATGTGCCAAACTCCATCGGAATCGTCTATTGGAAAAGGACTCATGGCATTTGATCCACAGCTTTGCGTTGAAAGTACTTCAGGGAAAAACAGTTTTTAAGTATTTGAAAATTCCAAATGTCGAACTCTGAATTATATCTCAATCATTGATTGTCAGAGGGGCATGGACCATAGATTTGGTCTAGGAGAGTTCATCGATTCAAAGTTCGGGTAAAAAGGCTCCAGCTGCATTCAAAAGCACCGAACACCGAAGTCTGAAGCGGATCACATACGTTGGTTGTAAGAGAAGTGCGGGCCATATATTTGGACCAAGTGTTTTCGCCGATTCAAAGATCGGGGAAAATGTGTAAGCTGCATTCAAAATCTCCAAAGCACAAAGTCACAAAGGGAGCTGGCCCGAGGTCATATCTTGTGGTCATATTGAGAGAAGAGTCTAGCCCAAGAGTTAGTACTTGTATATTGTTGTCGCGAGAAGTGCCAGAAAAGGTGGTGAAGGTAATTTGATCCTGCAGGTGACATCAAAGGGACCTGTGTGTAATTTGTTCCAGGGTCTATTGAAGGCACAAAGAGACGATTCTGATCAAGTATTTGAATATCCAAGACCATGATGTCAAGCAACCACGAGGAGATAAGGGGGGTCTGCATCAATTACTTAGAAGTGTATTATTTAAAGGAACACAATTTAACCAACAAATGACACATATAAAATTATATAAAACTTATCAACACATAATTAACTCATATAAGAAAATACTTTAAAGAGAATAAATCATAGAAAATAGATAATCACATACCTCGACCTAGATTTCAAAAATTCAATATCATTGATTTTCTTCTTCGTCCAAATCCACATCTGTATCATCCATTTCATAATTGATGTTGAAAGGATTGGCCATAGAAACATCATCATCAATATCATTTTCGATAATTTCATCATTGATATGATCATCGAGAACATTCTCATCTACATCTAGCTCAAATTATTTGACTTATTTGTCTAACACATCTACCTTCTCCTTTGCATCATTTTCTTCTTCAATATCATCTTCTTTTTCTACATTATAATTTACAGGACTTCCTCTTGGATCATATCTAATAAAGTATGGCCAACTTGCTTTACCTGGAACCTTTGAGCAAAAGACTCGCTCACATTGGCTTGGAAGAACATAAGGCTCTACACCCGATTCAATTGTCCTTGTACCATGGTAAATCCATTAGCATTCTCAATAACATTTTTTTTAGGATCAAGTTCATTCATCTGTAACTTGTACCATTTGACCTAAAATAAGACTAATTTAAAAAATGTAAAGTCACACTCAAGTATATCATCCAAATATCCATAGTATATACTTTTAGATACGATTGGATGCTTCTCACTTCTAGAGGAAACATTACTGGTCTCAAAAACTACATTTATATCACAATCAAAGGTTTTCTTTTCGTCATCCAACTTTTTGATGAAAAATTTATGGCCATTGCACCACATATCCTTATGATGTTTCAACAACAATATGCCCAACACGTAAAAACATGCATTGTCAATTAATAAACATATTTAGACTTAGTAAATATTTTAAGAAAAATAAGGACCACATACATTAATATAATGGAAAATAAATAAAAAATGTGGGTGAATATGATTTCATGTTTATCTTTTAAACCACATGCTAAACCATTTACCTCTTCATAAGATTGGTATCTTGATTATGATGAGCCCAAGGAAAATTTTAGGGGCTAAATTTAACCTATGGGCTAATTTTCCATGTTTTTTCCAAAAAAATGATTCACCAATTTCCATTTTTTCTAAAAGTGATTCGACCAAATTCTATATAATAAAATTATTTTACCTTATAAATAGTCCAAAATTTATAAAAACTACATAAAAGCCTTAGAAATTTGAATATTTTTACAAAAATATTTCCAAATATTGTATTGTTTGCATAGTAAGGACTAGTAAGATTCACCAAGGTTTCTACATTCTAAGATAAATTTCCATCATTAAAATTATCCTTGGATGAGCCTATTTAACCAATGTAGCCACCCCTTCCCATGATAACCTACCATAACATTGTATACACCATTCTATCCATACCTTCAAGCAATCAAGATTGTTTACAATGTATAGTGCATCCCACTCTTGACCAACTATATGAGAAAATGAAAATTTGTCAATTATTAGGTACCATGGTAAAGATTAATAATTGATGGAAGAATAAAAATTAAATAGGTACAATATAGATAAAAATGAATAGTCAAAAGTATTATAGATCTCTACCATCTAATTGCCTTTCAATTTCCTCATTCTACCTTTCCCTAACATGACCTCCCCTTAAAATTTGTTGATGGATTTGACATCCCAAATGCAAGGCAAATTCATATTTTCATCTAATTTAGGAAGATATTGAATAACATACACCAAACATTGATATACCATATATCCCTCCACCATAGAACCCTTAGGACGTGCTCTTTGTCTAAGAAAAGAATTCAATGGTTTCAAATTCTTCTCCACCATCCACATTGACATTGTGTGTACATATCCACACATTTCAGTCTCATTAGCTTGGTGTATGAGGTAGTGTTCTTGTACATTGAAACATTTAGGAGGTAGGTACTTTTGAATTTCACACATCAGCTGTGGAATTCATGTCCTCCAATACTTCATATATTCTTTATGGATTTATTTATATGACAACCACCTATGTATTATGCAAGAAAATCACAAGTTTCAACAAAAAATTATATACATTGCAAGTAAAACAAATGTCAATAAGTTATGCAACTAACATTTTGCATAGAAATCATTACTTACCTCGTATGTTTGCCAAGATCATATATAACTTGTTTTTTGGTGTGGTTAAAGTTGTTTGGAAGAGATAGAGGTAGAACATACTATAAAAAAAAGGTATCATTATAAACATTAGAGGTAGAACATATTGTAACAAAAAATACTAAAAATATGCATCTACTATAACCATGTCAAATTTTAGTGCAAATAAACACAAATTGAAAAAATTTCAACATTGGCCCCATTCATAGGTCACTTTGCACAGGGTCCAATAAAAGAATAATTTCCAGTAATTGGCAATTAATAGAGAACCTTGAAAAATGTTAGATGAACCAAAGTTAAAATTGGATATGATGGTATAAACATGAATGAGATTCTCTTGGTTTCGAGAATAATATATTCTCTATTGAACAAGGCTAACCATGTGAAGGTGGAAGCTCATATGGCCCTCCCCCCCTCAGATCACTCTCAATTCTACAATACCCAATTTAACTACTATAAAATACTTGAAAGCAACATAGTAAGAATCAAACATAGAAACTAATTATAGGAAAAATTCAAACATTTAAGTTAAATGAAAGAGAAAAAATAAAATGAACACATATAAATACATACCTCCTACATTTCAACATTTTGATATCATTAATATTCTTTTATTTCATTCAACTCAACATCTGTATCATCCACTTCAAAATTGGTGTTGTAAGGATTGGCCATATCAGTGTCATCATCAATGTCGTTACTTCCAATCATATCATCATATATATCATCATCAGGAACATTGTCTTGTACATTTGGTTCCACTTCTTCAAGTTATTCATCTAAAACATTGTTGATATCATATTCATCCATAACATTTTCTAGAACATCTCCTTCAACTTCTACGATGTCTTCGTTTGACACATTAACTAACTACTCTTGTACATCATCTTCTTCTTCAATATCATATTCTTCCACCACATTATACTTTACCAGCCTTCCTCTTGGATCATATCTAACAACATATGACCAACCCCCTCTACCTGGAACCTCTGAGTAAAATACTTGTTCGCATTGGCTTGGAAGAACATAGGGCTCTGATCCTGGCTCAACATTCCTTCTGTTAACCATGGTAAATCCATTAGCATGTTGATTGATAGTTCTATCAGAATCACGTCCATTCATTTGTAGCCTGTACCGTTTGACATTGAACATAACTAATTTTAAGGATTTAAAGTCACACTCAAGTATATCATCCAAAAACCCATAGTATCGATTTTCACAGACTTCTGGATGTTTGTCACTTCTAGAGGAAACATTAGTAACCTGAAATACTGTAGTTATCCCACTATCATAATTTTTCATCTTTTCATCCAACTTTTTGATGCAAAATTTCCGGCCATTGCACCGCATAGCCTTATGGTGTTTCAACTGAAATATGCCATACATGTAAAAAATGCATTGTCAATTGAAAAGCATATTTATACTTGGAAATTATGCAAATTTATAAGAAGAAAAACATGCCATGTATACCAATATAATATTAAAAAATACTATATAGTATTGGTGAATATGTTTACCTGCTTATCTTTTAAACCATACGCTAAATCAATTTCCCTCTGTGTAATATTGGTATCTCCTTTACATTCAACTTATTTGACCAATGTAGCCACACCAAACCATGATAAATACCATTATTAGATTGTATACATCGTTCAATGCATAACTTCATCTAGTAAATATTGTTTACAATGTATAAATGTATTGCATCCCACTCTCGACTAGTTGTATTGAAATAAAAAAAACTATTTCACATATAAGTAGTTACCATGGTATACCTTCATAATAATGAATTGTGTAGGAAGACTAAAAATTAAATAAATACAATATACATAAAAACAAAAATTCAAATGTATTATAAATTTCCACTATCTACTTACATGTCACTTTTCTCATTCTACCTTTCCCCAATAGGTGTTCCCCTTCAAATTTATTGATGGATTTGACATCCCAAATGTGATCCACATTAATACTTGAAGATATTTTAGATGTATTGTGTAATATACGCCATGGTTTGATATACCATATATCTCTCTACCATAGAACCCTCAGGACATGTTCTTTTTCTAACCAAATCCTTCATTGATTTCAAGTGCCTCTCAACCATCCACATTAACATTGTGTGTATAAGTAGACACTTTTCAATCTCCTCAACTTGGTGTACGAGGTAGTGTTCTTGTGCATTGAAAATGTTTGGAGGTAGATACTTTTTCATTTCACACATTAGATGAGGAAATTTTAATATCCAATATTTTATATCTTATTTATAGATTTATTTAGATAGCAACCATCTAAAAATAATGCAAGAAAATCACATGTTTCAACAAAAAGGTATATCATACGACATTACAAGTAAAACACATGCAGTGAAATATAAGTTGTACAGAGAATTGAAAAAAATACACTTTGCATATAAATCATCACTTACCTCATGTATTTTATGACATCATATATAACTTGTTTGAAATTGTTGTCAAAGTTGTCTGGGAGATATAGAGGTAAAACATACTGTAACATAAAAAACGAATCATTATTTAGTCACAAATTAGTAGATTAAAAAAAACATCGATCCAGATTATTTTTGAGAAAAAAATGAAGGTAGATATATAACAATGAAATATACAGAGATATTGTGAGATACACATAAATAATTCAATAAACACACAGAGATACAGTAATGCACAATTTTTATTAATGAGAGAATGTACAGAAACTGTAAAATTACAAAGTGAATGACTCGTTATAATGGTGGCAGCTTATCTCTGAGAAGAGATGTGATGGATATGCTCATTTGTAAGAAGATGATCGTTACAATGAGTCTCCAAAGGCCTTTTTAACATAAATAAAATCCAAAACCCTAACCCCAGAAGATGAAAATCCAACATGTTAGTGGACCCCGTTTTGGGTAGTTTGGTGTATCAACTTCCCAGGGGCGTAACTTTGGCATACAATCTTTGTTTGGGGTGCACGATAGCTCGTTGGAAATTTATTGACAAGAAGATTAATTTCACAGGATCAATCAAGTATTAGGAAATAATTGAGGTGTCCTACCATGATAAATTGTTTTTTAGGCCCTTAAAATGGCACTAGAAGTTTAGGTCCTGAAAAACTGCTAAAAATAGTAAATTGCCAAAGAACTATTTTGATCAAGGTATTCCAATGCAATAGAAGATTAGTGCCTTGCCAAATGTGTTGTGGAGTCTTCTTGTATTAGGTTATTCCTACTATATCTCAAGGGGTGTAAGCCCTTTTACTTCCTTGAGATAATAACTGTAACAAGGTAAAGTCAAGGATGGTGCAAACCATTTTACTCCTCCTAGCAACCTTTGCAATGGCCTTTTCAATAAACAATAATGAAAAAAGTTGGTGTGCAGTGTATGCCCTTATACTCCTCCAATATTCTATCCAATCACAAGCATGTAACAAGAAAGAAACCTAACAAAGTGCATATTTTCCTTAACAATTCTAAGAAATGCCAACACAAAACCCTAGTTACTAAGCAATTTTCATCACCAAAGCAAAGAGAAAGATCCTCCAAGAGTATTAGAGCACTTCATTTCATTAGACAAGATAGAAACCATATCACAAAGGAGAGAGAGAGTGAATTTTCCCAAGAGGGATACAAATTTCATCCAAGTAGTCCTCTCACAATGGGAGAGTTATGATATGAAAATGAAATGAAATGATCTCTATTTATACAAATCCTACTACAAGTGTTTGTCCACTTAATTTTAGGGTAAACCACAAAGTAAGGATACAGAAACCCTAAAATGCACATAAGAAACCCTAAATAAGCATGACATCACCCATTTAGGGAAACATTTTGGGACTTTTG
The DNA here is from genome assembly GCA_032191745.1 of Picea mariana. Lineage (NCBI taxonomy): Eukaryota > Viridiplantae > Streptophyta > Pinopsida > Pinales > Pinaceae > Picea > Picea mariana. The sequence continues at coordinate 27,629 of JASDQU011249283.1, forward strand.
CAAGTCGTTGGAGTGGAAAGTGAAAGTAGTTGGACCCTCTAGGGCCTCCCTCTCATGTGCTACACCTTTCTCCTCTTAGTCAAACCCTCAAAATGTGCCAAGTGTCGAGTCAACCAACACCACCACCCAAACCCTATCCCTAGGGTGACATCAACCTCCTCAAAAGTTTAGCCACAACTTCACTTAGGAAAATTTTGAATAAAAATAACATGCATTAAAGGCATTATGTAGGTCTGAGAGATGGTGGTGGTGTTGGCCTTGGCTCCATGAATGATGAAGTAACATATCATCCCATCCTAGGGCTAAGAAATGAATAGTTTCCCACCTATATTTCAGTTTATCTATAGGACTGATTAGGTTGGAGGTTCATATTATGCATTTTTAACAATATACTGAGATCGAGGAAATCTTTGATTTGGCTAGGGAAAGAGACATAGCTGAAGGAATTGATGATGGTATATCTAGCAATTCAAATTTTTGCCTAGATTTTGAGCAAAACATGACTAGACCTTTATTTCTAAGATTCGATGCAGATGAAGATAACAATTGTGGTCTTGGGACTGAAACTGAGGAAGATGAATAATATAGAAAAGTTGAAAGGCTATGTCTTTGTTCTATTGAGCTTGTGGATGATGAAATTATTGGCCTGGGATTTAAGAATTATAGGTCATATACAATATGTTTTGAAGGAACCTCCATTTTTTATATCTATGATAACCAGGGAAAGTGAAAGGATGGGGTTGGTCATGACATAGAATTTTCCGATGAACCATATAAAGAAAAAATCCTCCTCTCCATTGCAAATACTCATCTCAACGGTATAAATTCCCATCATATTGAAGAAAAAAGTCTTTTTCTCTCAGATAAACTTGATAGACTAGTCATCAAGAAAGAAGACAGTGTTAAGGCTATGGACAATGACAATGCTCAAAGGAAGAAACAAAACCCTTGTTATTCCATTGATAGTGATAATGTGGTCTTTCCATGCCCTCTTTTCATTACAATCATCCATTCAAAGACAATTTTCAAAGAGGTTGATATTTCTAACAAAAATTATGCACAGTTAGATGGGGATGAAGGTAGAAGTCATCCACACGACAATCTATATGTAAACACTAAACAAAATATTTCTTGGTGCATGAGGTCAACCTCTAAGATCATTCACACCTAGGCACAATAATGAATTCCTTGACACAAAACATTGTTAACTTGATGAGAACATGATAAAAAGAGTTGAGGAATATGCACCACTTCATTGTATTCAGTTGGGACCAGATGAACGCAAGGAAAATAACCTAAAAAATGGTGCCATTCTATGGATTTCGGTCTAGCCTCTCCATGAGAAATTTACCATGAGTGATGTGGATGAATTTTATTCTTGGTATGATAAGTAGACATAATAGAATGAACTATGTTTCAATGCCTACATTAAAAAGTGTGACATTTTTAGTGCTTCCCAACTATGTAATAATTCAAGCAATGAAGTTAAATTAGAAAGTGATAGTTCTTAGTATATAGAGCCATATATCCAATCCAATTTTTGGGAATGTGATTTTGACATTGAAATGCATAGCACAAATCGAATTTTTCTTCATGTGAATGTAAATTTATTTTTTTATAAAACTCCAATTGGTCATAGTATGGTTGTACATGTTGATGAATAGGGTGTTGTCACCATCAAGCTCCCTTTCCTTCCAAAGTATTTGAACATAGATTTTATTGATGAATAAATATATGACAAACTTATATGGCATCCTAAACCCTATATGACATGAGTATTGTTCTTCTTTGACACAATTACAAAGGATTCCATGTCCCACTTGTGTGGAAAACAAGTATACCTAGTTGTTACATTAGTGGCTTGTAAAACTAGACAGAAAAAGGAAACACAACACCCTCACCTTATGCTTAGGAATTTTATTTTAGACCTAGAAGTACACTAATTAAAAAAAAATGGTTTGAAGTAACGTTGGAGGTTTGTGACAACCTTTCAAAGATCTGTGAAGATGCAGGGTGTGAAAATATGAATGGATCCCTTTGGAAAAAATATGGCCTCGAAGGTATAGTGGCAGATTGTATATTCCTTGTAGTAAGCCTTCAAACATATGATGCAATCCTAGATATTGATCTTCAAAAACATCAGTCATTTGGACATGGGTATATATCCTTTGGTGACAACAATGAAAAATATTCTTCAGATCATGCAACATGGTAGAGGAGTGATTTGTGGCTTAATATTGGTTGTATCAGTCATCGCAACTCGTGGATAGATAGTTCCTATTGTAGTTCAGATCAGATTTCACATATTCTTCTAGATATCATTGGTGTGCAAGTACCTAGGTCCATGTTCAACTCAACACTTATGCATATTCCAACGTACAAACATCATATATTTAGTGTTTCTCTGGATTGCATGATGACTAAGCATAGAGGAAAGAGACATTGTGTTGTTGATATGTTAAGATGGATGCATTGGATCACTGACTTCACCTAGTAGCTACATTGTCCCCATGGCACAGTAGGGTAGGAGAAAAATAAGTTCAATTGAACAATAGTATAGCAGGAATAAGTTCTTTTGATAACTTGATATTTTCTAAATGTGGAGCACACATGTATATGACGAGACTCTGAGGTTCTCATGCACTCCTGAGAAGAGAACATGTCCCCAAGTAGGAGCCAGTTGTTACCTCCTATTTTGACGAGGGTAACCCTAGTGAATTTATTCAGTAGCCCTTGTATTTTGAGAATTGATGGTAGGGGTATTCACTTGGATTTATGGATATTGATTATTAGGATGTATATTATTATATGGCATGACACTTCTTGGGTAGTTGGCCTCATTTTGATCTTTGGGCATTTATTGAGCCATCTTACACTTAATTTGCTAGTCGACCTCCTCACTTGGGCGTCACTATGGTTGTAGGGTATTTTATAGAGGATTTATGACGTGGAGGGGCCATTTCCATGATTAATGGAGGTTCTTAGCTTGAGTGTTATATATGGTTATGCTTTGGAGGAATATTTTAATGATTTTGAACATTAGTTCACTTGATCGTATGGCTGACCCACACTTGGCAGTCTTATGACTATCATAGGATACTTTTTGAGCATAATATGATGTGGAGGGGTCATTTCCATGACCTATGTAGGTTCCTTTTTATCATGAGGATGATGTGGACATATCTTAAAAGGAGACTTGGAGACTTGTGACTTGATTTCAAGGGGCCATCCACCTTTTATGGGCTTATTCACCCATGTCATGAGGTTGTACCACCATTAAAACATGGACATTGGGTTACTCTTTTATTGTGATACCACTCTACCACATTTTTAGGCTTGGACCATGAATTTCAAAGTGACAGTGACCAATCTACATTGTTTTAAGATAATTTGGAGTCTATATGTGGCATCTTGGGGAAACATTCATCCTTATTTGGAAAATATGACCTCCCTTTGGGGTTTACTTCATCTTATTCATTGTACATGTGGCTTGACCACTTAAATTATTGTTATTTTGGAGATCTTCTTCTTGAACTCATTAATATTTGATTCACCTTGACTCCATCACTTTATTTGGCATTGACCTCTATGTCCCTCCATTACTTATTCTGAAAACCCTTAAAACTCAAAAACCTTATTTTACTAAGGCTACTCTAAAATTCACATTGTGCTTCATTGCTTGGTCATAGTAATCCTAGTAAGAATACCCCTGAATCTAAGGAGAGATGAAATAAAGTGCAAAGGATAAGTTGATGAGTTGACAATGTTGACCTTCCTAGAGGTTTCCCTTTCGATTGTACCTTGGGGATTAGAGCTTTCACCAATTAGTACAATTTAAGTGATAACACAATATTTTTTAGTGAGGACCATCATTTTTTTCTCTAGTCGTCATAGTTGACTACCATAATATCCTCAAACTCTCTTGTGTTTGTTAGCTGTCGGATCCTACACAATATCTATTGGGTATTTTGATTGATTCATAGGAGGAACTCTAGAATAGAAAAAGGAAGCACAGTTATAATCGTATTGATAACCAAAAAAATGAATGTAATTGCTCAGCAGGAGGTGATAGCTCGTAAGTGATATTTCGACCTTTTGTATGTTCCTTTTATTGTTAACTCGCTGACTAGATTGAAGATCCCACTCAACGAAATCTAAAGGAATGCTATAAGTTACTTATTGAGTTACCAAAAAGTGAGAAATAAGGAAACCTCTCAGGGAAGATGAAGGTAGTAACTCAACTTAGTGTCACTCAGATAACTGAGTATCGCATGGATAGATAACAGTGTCACTCTAGCAAATAATTGAGGAAGATAATAAGGCATGGTAATACACATGTCTTCACTCTTTATTCGAGGAAGAGTAAACTGCGCAGATAGAAGGTTCCTTCAGTTTTTTCTCAACATTGGAAGAACTTGTGTGATATGATTTATTTTGCTTCA